>LOJH01021330.1:5285-20357 GCA_001685095.1 Ellobius talpinus | reverse complement strand
TATTAACCAATGAAAGTAACACATAGACAGATGACCCTCCTCCATCAGTAATATAAAAATATTAGGACTTATCCAAAACAGGCTACATTAGTCAAGATACAGAGTTAATCATCTAGGATCCTAAATTGCATATAATTTTGGTAATTAGACAATCTAGCAAAACATTTCTTTGAAAATATAAAAGATAAGTGTATTATAGACCTGATTGGATTCATATCTAAATATATGTTAAAAAACATTTAAATGTCAAAAATTCAGTTTAAAACATCACTCAGAGCTAATTGTCCTGAAGAAGATGTTGGATGCCACAAATAGTTCATGTGACTTATGTGTATGTCTAGTAGTATTTGACTATTTATCCTTGAAGAAGAATGAGACATTTCTGAAACACTATTTTGAGAAACTAAAACAAAGCATTTAAAATTTGTGTATCAAACAAATATTCATTAAACTCAAAGCAGCAAAATAATCAATGTAATAGCATGTGATAAAACTAAAACATTATTTGAGTGGTGTAGTTCAAGACCACAAATTCTGCTTTGTTTCACAACTCATGAATTATACATATTCTTTTGTTTTCAAAGTATATGGCTTACTTATAAAGAAATTCTTCAGTATTTTTATGTTTTTAAATGAGCATAAATTTTATGTTCTGCCCCAGGGCTTGAAATTCTGCAAACATTTTCATTTATTAATGGTTGCAAACACCTGGGAATTTTGTAGACATTACAGATGTTTTCATATGTGTAAACTTAGAATAAATGTTGAATATAAGGGCAAGTTTTCTAAGTTTCAAATCCATTTGTGTTTCATGAGACCGGGAGTTCCATTAGAGTCAGCCTTCTTGTGCTTGAGTTTATTTCCATTGCATAAAAGATGACAAGGGGTAGTGGTTGGGGACACAGTTCAGTGCTCCAGCACTTGCCTAGAATGCACAAGGCCTTAGATTCTGTCCACAGCACAGAAAAAATTCTTTCCATTTAAAATATATAAAATATGTATATATTCTCAAATATCAGCTAATTCTTGAAATACATTTCTATAGTTGTGAGTGTAAATTATATAATATTAGGATTCCATATCCTTTAAAATGTAGTTTTTCCCATTATTAAAGAATTGAAATCCAAGAGGTGGTAGTGCACGCCTTTAATCCCAGCACCCAGAAGGCAGAGGCAGGCAGATCTCTGTGAGTTCGGGGCCAGCCTGGTCTACAAGAACTAGTTCCAGTGCAGGCTCCAAAGCTACAGAGAAACCCTGTCTCAAAATAAGAGAAATGAAGAATTATTTTTTTCTTTCTCATTAGAGCATATCTAAAAATTTATCGAGCCAGACTTTGTTTTCCTGTGGAAAAGAATTCTGCTTTAATCATGGCAGCTGCCATGTTGATTGCTTTAAAAGAGACAGCTCGACAGGATTAAGTTCCTAAAGGAGAATAAGTTTACTCCCATGCTGTACTTGAGGTTAGCCCCAAAGCTGGCACCCACTCTGGAGATCCAGCAGCTCCCAGAGCCTTTGTTCAAGAGTGAGAACAAGTCTCCAGGGAAATGTGTAGAGCGGGACTGGGGAGGTGGCTCAGTGGGTAGGGGCATTTGCATGTAAATATGAGAGCCTGGGTTTTAATCCCCAGCACCCACATAAAGATCCAGGCATGGGCGCATGTGCTTCTTAACCCCAGAATCTGGGTGGAGGAAGAGACAGATGGACCCCAGAACCTTGCTGGTTAACCAGTCTAGTAGAAACAGTAAGCTGTGGTTTCATGAGAAAATAAAGCAGACTGTGACAGAGGAAGGTACCCAATGTCTTCCCTGGTCTCTCTGCATGTGTGTGCACGGACACGGACGGACACACACACACACACACACACAGACACGGAACATTGATTAAAATAACCCGCTGCATATGTAAGACCATGATAGATTAAAGCTGGATTTCAAAATTAACAGAAGCAACAGTAAACCTACAAACTCATGGAAACTGAACAATTCTCCCCTGAATGACTACTGGGTCAAAGCAGAAATAAGAAAGAAATAGAGTCTTTCTAGAGTCAATGAAAATGAATGCACAACATACCCAAACTTATGGGACAAAATGAAAGCAATGCTAAGAGGAATTTTATAGTATTAAGTGCCTACATAAAGAAATTACAGCGATCTCATACTAGCAACTTAAGAGCACACCTAAAAGCCCTAGAACAAAAAGAAACAAACATATCCAAGAGGAGTAGGTGCCAGGAAATACTCAAACTCTGGGCTGAAATCAATAAAATAGAAGCAAAGCAAATAATACAAAGAATCAATGAAAGGAAGAGTTCTTTGAGGAAATCAACAAGATAGACAACCCTTATGCAAACTAACCAAAAGACACAGAGAAAATTACCAAAATCAGAAACAAAAAGGGGGACATAACAACAGATACCAAGGAAATCCAGAGCACCATAAGGACATATGTTTACCCCTTGTGAAATAGAAACAGTCATTAAAAGTCTCCAAAAAAAACAGTCCAGGGCCAGATGGTTTTAGTGTAGAATTCCACCAGACTTTCAAAGAAGAGCTAATGCCAGTACTCCTCAAATTATTCCACAAATTAGAAACAGAAAGAGCATTGCCAAATCCATTTTAGAAGGCCATAGTCACCCTAATACCCAAACCACACAAAGACTTAACAAAGAAATATAATTACAGACCAATTTCCCTCATGAACATAGGTGCAAACGTACTCAATAGAACACTGCAAATTGAATCCAAGAATACATAAAAAAGATCATCTACCATGATCAAGTAGGCTTCATCTCAGATATGCAGGGATGATTCAACATATGAAAATCAGTCAGTGTAATCCATCAAATAAACAAACTGAAAGAAAAAAATCACATGATCATCTCATTAGATACTGAAAAAGTCTTTGACAGAAATCTTACACCTTCATGGTAAAATCTTAGAGAGATAATGGGATAAAAGTGGTATCTCTAAACATAGTAAAGGCAATTTACAGCAAGCCTATAGCCAACATCAATTAAATGGAGAGAAACACAAAGCAATTCTACTAAAACCAGGAACAAAACAAGGCTGTCCCCCAACGAAAGAATGTATAAAGACGATGTGGTACATTTATACAATGAAGGATTACTCAGCTATTAAAAAAATGACATCATGAAATTTCCAGGTAAAAGCATGGAACTAGAAAAGATTGTCCTGAGTGAGGTAACCCAGACCCAGAAAGACAGACAAGGTATGTACCCACTTATAAGTGGACATTAGCTGCTACGTAAAGAATAATTATGCTACAAACCACAGACCCAGAGAGGCTAAGTGATAAGGAGGGCTCAAGTAGGGACTCAACGGTCTGTCTTGGAAGGGGAAATGGAATAAATTTTGTGGGTGGACTGGGCCCCAATCAGGGTGGGAACAGGAGGGATCAGGCATGGGCGAGGGAGGAAGATAGTGGAGGGAGAGATTACTGGGAGAGATGACTGGAATTTGAGGGCATTTAGGGAGTGATGTGGAAACCTAGTACAGTGGAAACTCCCTGGAATCTAAGACCCTAGGGAGACTCCTAGTAATTGAGAATACAGAGCCTGAACAGACCACCTTCTGTAATCAGACAAGGTGCCAGTGGTGTGACTGAGACACCAACCAAAGCCACACAACCTTTGGCCTACAACCTGTCCTGCCTGCAAGATGTGTTGGGGTAAAGGTGGGGCAGAACTTGCGGGAGTGGCCAACCAGTGACTGGTCCAGCTCAAGGCCCACACCTGAGAGGGAGCCCGGGAACCCGAGGGTGGATATCACAGAGATCTAGGATAGAACCAAACAGGACTGGGAAAAAAAAAAGCCAATGAAATGATGTCTAGTGGTGTTCTGCTATACTCACAGATTGGTGCCTAGCCCAGCTGTCATCAGAGAGGCTTCGTCCAGCAGCTGATGGAAGCAGATGCAGAGACCCACAGCCAAACATTTCGCGGAGCTTGGAGAAGCCTGCAGAAGAGTGGGAGGAAGGGCTATAGGAGCCAGAAGGGTCAAGGACACCACGGGAACACAGCCCACAGAATTAACTAAGCTGAGCTCACAGGGGCTCACAGAGACGAGACTGACGATTACGGAGCCTGTATGGATCTGAACTAGGTCCTCTGCATATATGTTATAGTCGTATAGCTTGTTCTTGTGGGTCTTCTAACAGTGGGAGTGGAGAATGTCCGACTCTTTCACTTATTATTTTCCTCCTTCTCCACCAGCCTTGAGATGAGGGTTTGTGCCTAGTCTCATTGTAAATTGCTATGCTGTGCTCAGATAACATCCCAGGGAGGCCTGCTGTTTCTGAAGGGAAAAGGGAGTGGACTTCACTGCGGGGAGAGAGGACTTGGGGGGGAGGGGCTGAGAGGAGTAGAGGGAGGGGAACTGATCTTGTAAGACAGAAAAACAAACGAAACAAATGAACAAATCCCACTTGTAGGGGCCCATTTGCACATTTTCCGATAGACTCCATTATTCTTGGTGGCTATTTGGTTGTATATATACATATATATTGTTGTATGATATACATATCATTTGTAGTGGTTCTTGTTCATATTATTTTCTCACAACTTAGCATAGAGCCTGATACACTGTATGTGACTGGTGCATATTGAGTATAGAATAATTGTGGCCTGAGATGAACATAGTGAAGCTGAGTTTTTTTAAAATATTTATTATGCATATTGTTTCTGAAGTTTAGATGGGCAGCATATAGCATTAAAATGTGAACTAAATATCAAGATTCAGTTGTTACAAGTAAGACATTATTAAAAATAAATATCAATTCTTATTAACTGTAATTAACAGCAGTTCTTGGGCATGTGACTGCATGTGACCTCACGAGACAGAGGAGAATGGTTTCACTGCTATAGCTAGCAAGCAAAGCAAAACAAAAAAATGTTAAACAACGTTCGTTGGAATACGTGAAATAGAAATAACTGTTAAATTGCAGAGGGATCTGAGCAACCTAATTCTTCTATTGTTGGGAACTAATCTCATAACAGAGATTATTACCCAGGACAACAAAAAGCAGAGGATTTTTTTTCTTTTTTCTTTTATCTTTTCAATAGAAGTCCTTGACTGTTCCCAAAGATGTCCTAAATTGTACTTATAATCCAGGATCTTGTTTTCAGAGCTGGGTGACTCAGGTCTTACTTATCAGCCTGCTGAACTGTTGCTTTCTAAGACACATAGAAGCCATCCAAAACCTTTTTTTGATATCCTTATTTTTGATTGTTGTAGCTTGCTGTGTCAAAGGTGCTAACTTTGAAACAAGTTCAATATCATTTCCTTCAAGGATTAATTCATCCTTCTGGGCTTGAAAACCAGACCAAGCAATACCTGTTCTCATCTGAATCCTGTGGATGCATTTTTTACCCAAGAAATTTCAAATTTCAACCAAAGACCCCTTCTCCTGAATAACGATGCTGATGGTGAAGGAAGCTCACACAGGTGTTATCTTGTAAGAGAAACCCTGCATAGCACCCTTGATTAGGTTCTGAACTGCTGCAGATGGTGCCTGTAGGGGCCATCTCTTTGTTTCTCAACCATTTGTCAACCTGGGGCCTCTTCTTTATCTTAACAAGGAGACTCAGCTCTACACTGATGTGTTTGAAGTCCCCCCAGAGGGTCCCCCTGGGGCCCTCCACTGCAACTGTGCTGTGGCCATCTTCTGGAACTTCGACAATCTGACAGCTAAGAGTGGTCTTCATTCTGTCAGAAGATGTGGCAAAGAGAGAAAAGCAGAGTCTTAATACTTCAGACCTTAGCAGAATGGTAATCGAGGCAGCCATTCATTTTCATACGTTTTGAATGTTTTTAGAGATATGCATTTCCCCCAAATCTATTCTTATTTGAAGTACAGAGAGGCACTGGGTCTATGTGTATTTCTCCTGCTCACCACGCTCATAAAACACCAATATAAAAGTATTAAACTGTTTTTTTAAATACATGGATTATAATTTCTTTCTTGCTTTGGCTTAGACATCAAGATGATGGCTTAATAATATGTGTTTAGAAACATTCCCTTTAGCTATATATTTTTGGAAAAATTTAAGAAGTATTGGTAATAATTCTTGGTATGTTTCTTAGAGTGAAAGCCATGAAGCCATCTGGCCCTGGGCTTTGTTGGTGGTGAGGGAAGGTTTTAATTACTTGCTCAGTCTCTTCATTTGTTGTCTCCTCAAGTTTTCTGGTTCTTCCAATTCAACATTAGCATTTTCTAGAAATGTGTCTGTTTCTTCTTGGTTATCCAACTCACTGGCTATGATGGCTCACAATAGTCTCCCACAGTCCATTTTATTTCTGAGGCACCTGCTATAATGTTTTCCCCTTATTTCTGATCTTATTTCTTTGGTTCTTTTCTTCTTCCCCTCTTAGTTTAGCTATGGGATTGCTGATTTATTTATTATTTTAAGGAACTCACTTCATTAATGTTTCCCCTGTGGGTTCTCTTGTTTTATTTATTTTTTATTATGATTATTTCCTCCTTCTGACTTTGTCTTTAGGTTTTTTGTTTCTTGTTTTCTTTTACTAGTCCCAGAAGTGCAGTTCTAGGCTATTTATCTGAACTTTCTTTCTTCTTTTGATTCTTTGGGGACAGGATCACTTGTTGCCCAGACTGGCCTGGCTTTGCTATATAGGTGAAACTGGGTTTGAACTTGTAATCCTCCCACTCTAACGCCTGAGTGTTCTTACTATAACTGTGTGCCAGGCTCATTTCTCTCTCTCTTTTAATGCAGATGTTCATGGCTAAAAATGTTTCAGAATTTCCTTTGACTACATTCCATAGATTGTTTTGGGGTATGTCATATCTCCACATCATTTATTTCAAGATGTCTTTAATTTTCCTTCGGATTTCTTCTTTGATCCATTAATTGTTTGGATCAAACAATCAATGAAACTAACACTGAGTTTAGTTTCTATATATTAATTTCTTTGATGCTAATTGGTACAAAAATCCTCAATAAAATATCCACCTGTATCGATAACATATAACAAAGAGCATGCATAATTGTTAAATCACTGGCATGCAAGGCTGGTTTAACAAGTTGATGTGATGCAGCATAGTATCAGAATGAAAGAGAAAGCCACATAATCATCTCAATTTGATCAAGAGAAGACACTGAACCTGGATCCTCTGAGGGAATAGCAAGAGCTCTTAGCCCCTGAGCCACTTCTCCATCCCTTAAATATTCTTTCCTGATGAGATTCTCAAGTTTGATTATAAAGGAAAATTCTTCAGCTAAAAAAATATTTATTAGAAAAAAAAACCCAACAGCTGGAATCATAACCAATGAGTAAGATTTGAAAACATTTCTAATAACAAAGAGCCAGTAGAAAATGGAGATGCCTGCTCTCACCACCCCTATTTGATAAAGATTTCAAGGTGGGAAGTCAGACCAAAAAAAGAAATGTCAAGCATCAAAACTGGAAGAGTAGTAAATTGATCTCTATTTGTAGATGACCATGAGCTTGTATGTTAACAACTCCAAAGATCCAACAAAATATTTAGAACCAGTAGATAAATTCAGTAAAGCTTCAGAATATAAAAATTCTCATACAAGACAATGGTATATCTGTGAATTTTAATAATAAACTAATTGTTAATGAAATGAAAAAAATCCCATTTAGTGATAGCATAAAAAACTAGAAATCGAATCTAATTGAAAAAGTGAAAAATTTGTTCACCAAAAAACTACAAAATATTGGTAGAAGAAATTGAAGAAGACTCAAATAAATGGGAAGCTATCTGGATCAGAAGACTTGATAGTGTGAAATTGTCCCTACTGCCAAAGGCAGCATACAAATTCTGCACAATTCCTATCAAAATCTCATTGTTATTCTTGACAAACATAGAACAAATATCGTAAAATATATGCTAATCTAAGAGACCCCAAATGCCTAAGGCAATTCTGAGAGGACAAACCACACTGGAATCACTAGACTTACCTAAATCCCATGACATTACAAACATTATGGTAGTAACATAAAGGCAGTAATATGAACCAATGGAATAGAATTGTAATTTTGCTGCACTTACATGTCAACTAATATTTAACAAGGTCACCCAGAATACATAATGGGAAAAGCTAGGTCTTCAGCAAATGGCTCTGAGAAGTAGGGATGGTGGTTCATGTCTGTAATCTCAGCACTTGGAAAACAGATAGGAAGGTTGCCATGAGTAGGCACCAAATGGGGCTACATAGAGAGCTCCAGGCCAGCCTATGCTACAGAGTGAGACTCTGTCTCAAAAGACAATGAAGGAACAAGCAGAAAACCCTCGAGACAGAACCAACATGAAAAAATAAAAGAGTAAAGAAACAGTGTAGAAGGCTGGGCGGTGGTGGCTCACACCTTTAATCCCAGCACTCAGGAGGCATAGACAAGGGATGAGTTGGAGGTCAACCTGGTCTACAGAGTGAGTTCCAGGACAGCCAGGGAAACAGAGAAAAATCCTGCCTCCACTCCCCTGTCCCCTCAAAAGAAATGGCGTAGAGAAGAACTGGATTTCCACCTTGAACAGAATCAAGTGGGACTCTAGCACCTGTGGAAAAGTCGACTCAGAGTTCACACATCCTACATGTTAGACCTTGAATAACAGCCATTCTAGAAGGGAACATAACAGAAAAAATCTCCTTGACATTGGTTTTTGCAACAGCCTCTAACAATACCACACCAGAAGTAAAATTAAATAGGACTGCATTAAAATAAAACTTCTTTACTGTGAACCAATTGAGACAATGTAAAGGTATCCCAAAGAGTGGAGAAAACATTTGCAATCCATGTATCTGGTGATATATTTATAAAGAGCTCTTACAACTCAATAACAGAAAACAATTCAGTTGAAAACTGCAGGGCAGTGAGATGACTCACTGTGGAACAGAGTTTGCTGCAAAGACTAAGAGCTTGAGTTGAGCCTCAGGGACTTTCCCAGTGGAAGGAGAGAGCCAGCTCTAGAAAGTTGTCCTTTGACCTCTGTGTGCACTGTGGAACACACACACACACACACATTTGTTGAAACATTTAAAAAGTGGGCTATACATTATGTGAAGGTACAAAAATGTCATGAAACGAATGATCATATCTAATTAACATATGGTAATAAAAATGGTCAAAGAGCCTGAACAGACATTTCTCCAAAGGAAACTCAAAAATAACCAACAGAAGAACAGAAACAAGCATTATTTCAGGGAATGCAAAATAAATCCTATGAACTCCCACCTCTCCGCAAGCACAGCTATCACACCCTACAAAAGGGAAACCATTGGAAGGATGTAGAGAAAAGGGAGTCTTACTGCCACCGGGAGAAATGTAGATTACTGATGCAGCTGCTGGGGACCAGCAATTTCTCTTCAGCAGCCATACAGAATAGAATTGAAGTCACCATCACGCCCCGGGTGGTGGCCCACGCCTTTAATCCCAGCACTCAGGAGTCAGAGGCAGATGGATCTCTGTCATTTGAGGCCAGCCTGGTCTACACAGTGAGTTCCAGTACAGCAGGGCTGCACAGAGAAACCCTGTCTCCAAAACCAGCAATACGAAACAAGCAAACAAAAAACAAAACAGAAAGAAATCACTATCCTGTTAAAACATGCACTGTCATGTTCACTGCTGCTTTATAGACAGCAGACAAGGTAAGGAAATGATACTAATGTCTGCAAGCAAACTAAATGAATACCTTATATGTAAAGGTGATCTTTGCTGGTGTTTATGTCTCTATTCTTAGCAGTCTTCCAAGGCTGATGTGCCTATAGTTCAGTCAGAGAAAACACTCTCCACCACCACAGTCCCTCATTACTTCACCAGAATCTTGGGCATTGTAACTATGTCAAGGGAAGGATTTCCAGGTATGTGTCTGTTTAAATATTATTAATAATTCCATAAGGAAATACCTCACAGTGGATATCATTCATATTTTCTCAACTTTTGCACATTGGTATTTATACTTTCGCTATGTATGATTTAAATGCTAGTGTCTATTAATAACAGCCTGTACAGTGAGGCTACCTTGAAATGTGTACCGTACATACAGTGATGGAAACTGGCTACAGACACTTCCTTAGCTGACAGCATCAGCACTTGCTGCTTAGCCGCCTGTGGATGTCCACATACAGGAAAGGAAATAGCGGTAGCGGTGTGCTGCTCCTAATACCTGCTGAAGAGAAGTTCAGCATGGCATCAAATCAAGAGCTCACTGCACAATTAGAATTTTATTTCCAATTTGATGTCACACCAACATTCAGAATATTTTAGAGGCAAAATATAGGCTCACAAATTCAAAGAAGCAGGGCTTAGTGACCCCTTAATTGGTCCTTGAGGAGTTGGAGGAAACTATGAAAACCAGAAGAATCTAATTTATTTTTATTCTTGCTCATTAATACAAGACAGCTAACGTTGGGTTTCATATTGCTGCACGAACCAGTGTCATTGTGAATTAGAACAAAGAGGAAAACCTTCAGACAGCTGAGGAGTTGCTGCTTTTTGAAAATTATATTGCAAACATATGTGATTGTTTTTAATGGATAACTATTTTAAATGCGTATTAAAAATAAGCAAAAAGGCTTAGGCATGCCCCGAGAGGGACAAATGGCATGGATTTTGAATGATAAATAGTTCTTAGAGTAAACTTCATTCTGTGTACTTGAGGTTTGCAGCATATTATGGGATAAAGCCTGATTCGCTCAGGGAGTTGATGAATGTATCAGCATGGCACTGTCACTGTGTGACGAGAGCAGTGGAAATGGTTGCTTCACACGGGCCCTGCCTACTCGTCTGCCAACAGCGGTGCTCGCACTGTGCCTTCGATGCCCAACGCTCTTGACCCCCGTTTCCCCCAGGTTTTGTGTTGTCAACCCCACTGTGTACATTTAAACCCTTGGGCGTTTGAAAGGAAAACTGAATAAACAAATAGCTTTCTTAGCAAAGAAGCAGAACAAAGCGCAAAACCATTTCACACAAGCAATGCCAAGAGCCGCAAAGGATGGTGCCGATCCCTGCTGCGCCAGGTCCTAGTCCCTTCCCTGGAGAGTTTGTCCTCCCACAGACCTGGAAATCAGAGAGGAAATGAATGTGCAATCCCGAGGAGACAGCATGAGAATGTGCTGAGTTAGTGGTTTGGATCCTAAAGTCACACAAAGAGAATTCCTTCCATAGGAAGTCAATTAGGGTTTGGTTATATACGTATTTCATTAACCCTTACTTTTTTTCTTTCTAAGAGGACATTTTGTTTTCCTTGCTCATAAAGAATAATGGCAGTGCTTTACAACCCAGGCTCAATGTGAATAATCATACTTTATGAATAATTTTTATATTTTTCATGCCAAGTAGAAAAATGCCAAAGAGGCAAAAATCATAACAGTTTCTGTTCCATATCTTTATGGTATACTGTATTCTTAAAAATATATAGTGTTCTGAAGTCAATGAAGTGAATAATTGTTATTATTGGAAATATTTGAATATATCTTATATAAATGATATGGTGAATAGCTTTGGACAACCATGATTAATTTTAAATATTGATACCTTCCAAAAGAAGCAGCTTTGAATACTTGAGAATCTTGAGAAATGAAACTCTTTTCAGATGATGCCTTTGTTCACAGAACCTTGGCCTCTGTTGAAGCTGCACTTAGGACCAGCTGGTGGGTACAACCCTCTCTGAGTGGTGTGCCATGTTGAGTGACAGGGTTAACTTGGATGAGGTTCCATAAGTTTCTGCAGCAGGCTGTGAAGTAGGTGAGCTTCGGACAGCCGGGGGAAACCAATGGGGTTCATATGTTACCTTTTGTAAAGGAGGTTGGGCTGGCTGTGTTGTTTTGGCTTTAGGTGTTCTGTTTATCCCATGCTCAGCTTTCGCATTGGTGGAGGATGCAGGTCTGTCAAGCATAGTTTCCATCCCCAGAGTTTTATCTCGAACTTGGTGGTTGACTGAAGTGGTTTGTAAACGCAGCTGAAGATGACCGAAGGTCATGTCAGCTTTTCGTTGCTCTATTGTCACAGGGTTGTCCTCAGCTGATCAAATAGTCTGAAGCTTCTTCCTTACAAACGCGGCTTCTTCGGAGACCTTCAGTTCACACGAGACAAAAAAAACAAACTTATATTTTTCTGACCTCAACGCTTCTTTATGAACTCTGTCTCCACTTCTGCCTTTTCTCTTTTACTCCTGCCTCCATGTTTGTTTGATTGTGCTGCTTTTTCCATTCCTCTTTAATTAATGAACAAAACCAGACCTACTTACAAGTCAGTTGAGAGAAACAAAGGCCTGTGGATAAATAATTATGGTTTCTATAAATGCAGTTCAACTACAGGTTCAACTATGTCTATTCAAACCTGTCTCCTGGTGTGATGGGTTGCATAAATATTTCAAAATTGCTATACTAGCCCTTGGTTCTGAGCTAGGCAGTGGTCAGCACTTCTCCCATTGGCTGAACACCGACTTGAATTTCAATTATTAACAATGGCAGCATGTGCTTCTCTCCCCTCAGCTCTCGCTCTTGAAGGCTAGTCATTTCAAGTTCAGAAGTTCTAAGATTTGTGAAAAAACTCAAGACTGCAGGGCAGGGCCTGGCATGAGCTCCGCACAGCTGTGGCCATGACTCAAAGGTCGTAACAGGCACTGGCAAGCTGTAGAAGGTCTCCATTCGCAGTGACACTGTGTACTAGCAGCTAATGAGTGTGCGAGTTGGGTGTAGGAGTTGGGAACTCACATCTTGTCTGGTAATAATGTGGGACATGAGACAGAAAGACGCAGAGAGTTAAGGGTACACAATAAAAGGAAGCCATAAGTAAATGCAGAATTCAACAATTTTTTTTATCCTATTGCCATCCACCATCCATTCTCTGGTTACAACAGGTTGAGCTTATTCTATGGGCCAAGAATCGTATACTAACGTCCTTCAACATTAACTAAGTATCCTTGTCTCTGCCTTAAGAAAATACTGTTACCTCATGTTCCTCTTTTATATATTTGGGTGTGGACATAAAAAATAGAAAGAACAATTTTAAAGGAGAGGGGACTGATGATCAAGACTCTACTTTGTAATTGCCAACTCATCTGAGGAGGGGAATACTGCTTTCCTTAATAGTAAAACTAACACACACACACACACACACACACACACATACACACACAGTGACTAACAGAGATTTCCATTTGGGGACCTAAAACTCACCTTCACCTAAGATATCACCACCAACATCATCATCATGAAAGGAGACTCAGAGACACAGGTAGCAACACACAACTCATCTTTTTTCTCTGTAACATTTCTGAGCAATGCAAACAGTGAGTTGTTGATGTTTGGAGAGGACAAAGGGGGAAACAATAATACGGAGACCATCATCATTAGAGACACGAAGGCTTGCAGAGCACTCCTTGCTCTCTGGGACTAGTTGGCCCTGTCTCATCTGATTCATGACCGTCTCTTTATGGTGATTATATTTTTCACCAATTATCAAAAGTCTACATCAGTATCAGTTGCTTGTCCTATTGCTTGGCTCAATAGGCCAACAAAGGCAAGTTAAGGAAGGAAAGGAGGGAGGGAAGGAGGGAGGGTTGTTTTATCTTGCAGTTCAGGGGATGCATCATGAAGGGGAAGGCATGACAAGAGCAGGGGCATCAGGTCACATCGTGTCCAGAGTCAGGAAGGAGAGATCAATCTGCATCGGTGTGTACCACAGGCATGCTTGGAGCCCAAGAGAGTCAGAAGAGGGCCTCAGAACCCCTGGAACTGGGGCTATGAAGACTGTAAGCCACTGTGTAGGTACTGGAAGCCAAAACTGAGGGCAATAAGTGATCTTAACTACTGGATCATTGCAGCCCCACTTCCTACTTATTATTTGGTATGGAGCCTCAGTCTATGGCATGGTTCTGTTTGCATATAGGTGGTTCTCCCAACCTCAGTTAACCTAATCTAGATTGGCCCTCATAGCCATGTTTAGAGATTGGTTTCCATAGTGATCCTACATCCCAACAAGTTGGTAGTCAAGATTAACCATCACAGCATCCTGAGGGAGGCAGAGAAATGACTGAGGTATTAGTGCACAAAAGCCCAAAAGCCAGAGTTTTGGGATCCTGCCTAAGGACCTGCTTGCTCTGCATATACCTGACTCTGAGGATGGCCACGTCCACTAAGAGAGACACTATCCCATGACCTCCCCAGCCATCAAGCATCACAGCTCCACCTGAACAGTACAACAACCCACTAACCCTGTAAGAGCTAAAGTATTAAGAAGGTTTCATTGTGATGGTAGGAAAGTCACACTTTGCTGTAGTTTAAATATAATTGCCCCCAGAAGGTAATAGAGAATGGCACTATTGGGAGATGTGGCTTTGTTGAGGCAAGTGTGGCCTTATTAGAGGAAGTGTGCCACTGTGGGGGTGAGCTTTGAGGTTTCCTTTGCTCAAGCTACACTCAGCTCACTTCCTGTTGCCTGCAGATCAAGATATAGAACTCTAAGCTCCTTCTTCAGCACCATGTCTGCCTGCACACTGCCATGTCCTGCCGTGATCAAAATGGACTAAACCTCTGAACTGTAAGCCAACCCAATTAAATGTTGTCCTTTATAAGAATTGCCATGGTGATGGTGCCTCTTCACAGCAATAGAAACCCTAATTAATACACTCTGAACTTTAGGATACCTTGTACCCCAATGTTATTGCCACAGCTGTGGTTATTAACTATGATTTGCTTGTGCCTTCCCTGCATTCTGGATCGTTCAACAAGTCTTGGAACTCCTGAGCTTGAAATGACTCACCTTCAAGGGAGGAAGGACTGAGGGGAGAGAAATGCACACTGCCGTTGTTAGGTCAGTAAAGCAGAGAGAACAACACCAGTCCACTGACAGATTGTCGGGACCAGATGAGAGTATGCCTGTGTAGGTTCTTAACTCAGTCCTAGAGTACTAATGGGTCTGTCTGATACCCTCGTTAAATTCTTCCTTAACATTCATGGATGAACACAGACAGAGGTAATGGTGATGGTGATGTTCTTTGTTCCTCCTCCTCCTCTTCCTCTTCCTCTTCTTTTTCTTCTTTCTTTCTTTCTTTCTTTCTTTCTTTCTT
>LOJH01021329.1:6216-20358 GCA_001685095.1 Ellobius talpinus | reverse complement strand
CTGGAGGGAGGCGGAGGAATATGTCCGAGAGGGAAGTGTCGACAGCGCCGGCGGGAACAGACATGCCGGCTGCCAAGAAGCAGAAGTTGAGCAGCGACGAAAACAGCAACCCGGACCTCTCGGGAGACGAGAATGTGAGTGCAGCCCTGGCTGTCCCGGGACCGTGGAGTTGCAAGTTTCGGGATCTTTGGAAACTGGGCGGGCGAGCGAGCGGGCGGGCAGGCGGCCGGGAGGGAGGGCGGCCGTGGGGGGAGGGAAAGGTGTCACCCCGCGCTCAGGAAAACGCGGGCGTGCGGGGAAATCCAACTTGTCCGAGGGATTCGAATTGTCCGGGGCTGCGGCTTCTGATAGCAAGCGGAAAGTTGGCGAAGGAGCGGATTAAGGGTCCCGAGTTCGGAGAGGTCTGCTCCGATCATCATTGCGGGGGAGGAAGAGTGAGTTTGCGCCTTTGGGGGACATTGCCGGGGACTGCGAATCTGAGATTGTCCGAGTTTCAGAGGCATGCTCCGGGTAAGAGATTGTGTTTCCCGAGGAAAGTTGGTAGAAGGTCTTCCAGAGGGAGGGACTGCGTCACTCCTTAGGGCCCTGCGGGATCAGGATGGGAAGGAGAGCCCTTTGGCTCGGGTGTGCGTGACTGGGCTTCTGCATGCTCCTTTCGGTGAAAGTGGGGCGTGCCTTCGCGTCGGGGAAGATCGTGGAGGGGGGAACCACCTTTGATTACGGCAAGGGAGGGGGCAGTTTGAAAGTTTTTTACTTAATGTAAAGAGATTGGAAGATCTTTTCAGGCGATCTTGGTAAAGACCGGTGTATTTGAGCGAGTATGAAGATTAGCGAAGTCATACTGCTTAGAGAAATGCTGCCCCGTAAAAAGTGCTATACAAGTGTTGTGAAAAGTCCTGTACACGTGTTCTAATCATTAGTTACTTAGATTGTGATTGTGTAGTGTAGAGTTAGGCTTTGTGTAGAGTTTGGCTTTTTCGTATGTTTAATTACCCAGAATTTAATGAAAATTTCAATTTGTTTAGGAGGAGGAAATTGGCAGGGGGGAAATTAAGAGAAAGCGCATTTTGTTTTTACAGACTCTTAAGGGGAATATCATATATATATATATGTTTTCTAAAACTACCCATAACCGAAAAATCCAAAATGAGAACTTTTTGCATATAAGAACAATTAATAGGTAAGGAGCAACAGATAAAAAGTGATTTTTTTTATTTTATCTTTTTAATCAGGTTCTTGTTATGTCCATGCTGGCTGGGTTCCTTCTGTCATTACTTCCCAATTGCTGGGGAAACACATGCTTAGCCAAAATTGATTTCAATTTAGGAACCCAGTTTCAGCTTGTAACATTTTAAATTTCCATAGAAACTAATTGTACATTTACATTAAATTGCAATTCAAATATTTATTAAGCACCTACTTTGTGGGGAGTACTTCCTTTTTTTGGGTGTTTTTGCTTGTTTTCATTTAGAGTCTCACAGGCTAACCTCAAACTAATGGCTGTTCTCCTGCCTCAGCATTCCGAGTACTGGGATTATAGGTGTGAGATACTATGCCTAGCTTCCGTTTTTTCTGGTGTTAGATGATAAATATGCTCTAGAATAGTGTATTTCTTAAAAGGTATTTTGTTTTGGACCAGTGTGAAGTTTGAAAAACGTTAAGAACTAATGTTTTTAAACGAATTAGTGATTTTTTTTCTTAAAAAATACCTTTTGACACTTCAATTTATTTTTAACCTTCTGTAGTATAAAGCAGACTTAGACCACAAAGACACGTAGACTTCCTGGCTTCAACCTAATCGCTATTAGACACTCTGACCAAGGGTTCCTCTGGAATGGTTTAGGGACTACTGACTGCCCCAGGGCAATAGATGGAAATCTTCGTATTCCAGAGAAGACTCAAGTGTGGGTTCTGGACTGCAGATGAGTTGGAAGAGTTTTCAGTTTTGCCTCAAGTCATGTTCGTGTCTGCACAGATGACTGTGTACAGAGTTCACATGTGTGGGGTAGTGTTGAGACTGTGAGGCCTTTACACATGGTGTGGACCACGAGGGACTTCTTTAAACGTCTTTAAAATTCTGAGTGGTTTGTGTTATAAATAAGCATTAGCACTCCTGCCGCGCTGACCGTGTGGCGTCCACACGCCCTTCCACTTGAGCTGTAGTCACATTATGAAGATGTGTAGACCAGTCGGATTTATTGAATTTATACGGTTATTAGATGTTAGTGAGGCATTGAATCCTTGCAACTTTTCACCAGCAAGAGGACAGTTAGTTTTACTGAATAAGATTTTCTTGTCTAATTAGTGGCTTTTCCACAGAGCTGTGTAAGACAAATGGTGACTTAATTGTATTAGTGTCGCTGGCATAGGCCAGCATCTTATTTAAAACTAAGTTACTCTTTTGCTATCTTTCTTAGCGCTTTGTTGTTGCTTTCACTGCAGTGTAAAGTATCCACCAGTGTCCTAATGCATAACTGGCTTTTACTTCCTAAATCTCCAGCTGCAGCCAGGGAGCCATGTCCCACTTTTTGCACGCTTTTAAGTTAGTCACTATCTTTTAAATACCTCGTGCGGCTCTGCCTGATGAATTTGTTCCTGGTTTTACTGCACACAGGATGATGCTGTCAGCATCGAGAGTGGCACAAACCCAGAACGCCCCGACACACCTACAAATACACCCAACGCGCCCGGAAGGAAAAGCTGGGGAAAGGGAAAATGGAAGTCGAAGAAATGCAAATATTCCTTCAAGTGTGTGAACAGCCTCAAGGTGTGTACAGGAAGCTTGCTGCTTCTGGGCCACAGTCCTGGCTTCAGATCGGCCATTGCCACAGCACTTAAGTCTGGGCTGGGACCCCGCATGCCACCCCCACCCCCAGTTTTGCTCGGTGCGACTTCTCAGGGACATACAGGATACCCTTAGGTTTAAAATATCTTAAAATGACAGTGTTTGAAAGGTTTGTTTGTTTAAATCGAATGTGGTGATCCATACATGTAGTCATTTGAGCTTTATTTATTCTCCTTAACTTTAAATCTATAGTACTGAGTTGCAGGCTGCTGTTGCTTTATCTGTTGATCCAATATTAAACATAGCTGAGTGATCTGTTAACTGGACCCTAGTAAACTTCAACTGCCTGCACTGTTACAGTTGTCAAACATTTTCAGCATTTGCTTGTAATTGTCTTATAGGAAAACAGTGTGACATGTTAAAAGCTTTTGGGTTTGGGGTCCAGCCAGATGGCTCAGTGGGTAAGGGTGTTTGCTAAGCCTGAGAACGAGAGAGCTGATTCCTGAAGTCATTCTCTGACTGCCATATGTGTGCCAAGTGGGTCCCTGCAGGTGTTGTACGGGGAAGCAAACCATGAGAAGGGATGAGAATGGAGACCCAGTGCAGATTGACGTCATCAGCCTGGGTCAGACCCCAGGGAGTCTAGACCAGGAGGTTTACTGTAGCCTTTTTGTTTGTTTTTGAGTCAGGGTTTCTCTGTGTAGTTTTGGAGCCTGTCCTGGAACTCGCTCAGTAGACCAGTATTGTAGGTATATTTAAACACAATAGAATTTGGAAAAGGGTCTCCAGGCAACAATAATTCCCATATGTTCCAGGTGCACAATAGCCCTTAAGGTGTGACTACACCGTGACTCTTTCATAAAGTGCATGTCACCATGAGAGAGGGTTCTGTAGCTAAAAGGCCTAGAATCTAGTGTGGTCTCTGACTGATAGTGCAGAGGTCAGCAGCCATAAGTACTGTGACATCCAAGGATGGGTAATGGCTAGGGAGGAAAGAGTCTGGGATGATCATTCTGGGGAATTAGGATGAAGTCTGTCCCTTCAGATAGCAAAATGGTCACCAGGTTGTTTAAAAACTTCCACTCAGCTTTCTGGATGGAGTGCAGGTATTTATTTTAACCCCTGTGTGCCTAACATTCCTGGTTCTCCTAGTGCTTCTCTGAGGACAAGGCCCCAGTGCACGCTACAGTGTGGGTGCTGGGACTGAATCTCAGTCCTCCGGGAGAGCAGCGCTCTTAACTGCAAGCCATCTATCTCTCCAGCCCCAAACTCAGTGTATTTCATTTTATTTATTTGATTTTGGTTTTTTGAGACAGGGTTTCTCTGTGTAGCTTTGGCTGTTCTCTAACTCTCAATCCGCCTGTCTCTGCCTCTCACGTGCTGGGGTTAAAGGCGTATACTACCACTTCGTGGTAATGTGTTTTTTTAAAGATGGGTCTTTTTTTTCCCCTTGAGACAGGTGTCTCTGTGTAGCCCTGGTTGTCCTGGAACTTACTGTATAGACCGCCAGCACCACCTGGCACAGCTCAGTCTTCAGTGTGCTGTGATTGTAGGTGTGAACACTGTGCTGAGTTTAATACCCTAAGTGTGTAATATTTAGGGGGAAAGGAGGAGTTGGAGTTAAATTGTGTCCTCAGTATCATTTTCATTAGTTTATAAAAAGAAACCACTGGTCGTAAGGTCTTTTGCAGTTTACTTTAAATGTTTTCTATGTTCATTTAATGTTTTCTAAATTTTGTGGACTTTTTTCCTTGAAGAAATATATACACTATCTTCTATAGATGTAAGTTTAAACTTTTTGAGAAAGCCTTTATTTTCTATGCATTAATAGTAATATCTAGAATATACAAATAATTTTTAAAAATTACTACTGTTAAGTATTTTCTTAAACGAACCTCTCTGCCAACACAGATAATCCCAATCACACTGAATCAGACTGAATTAAAAGATGCCCATGTTTAATAAATGACAATATCCCGGGTGGCCCCAGGAAGACATGGAGAGGGAAGAGAGAGAAGGGGAGACCACGGGTAACCCAGAGAGCACATGTTCATTCTCTGGGGGGCAGTTTACAAAGCCTGTGGGGGTGGTCTTGACCTTCCCTGGGGAGGGGTCACCGTTTTGGCGACAGGTGGAGTTTGTACTGAGGCAGCTCCCAGGGGAGAGAGCTTATGCCAGGAGCTGGGGTGAAGCCCCCAGGCAAGAAATCCAGACTTTTTGGATAAACGGGTGCCAGCGAGCTGAGGTGAAGCCCCTCAACCAAACATTTTAGACTCCTTGGATAAAGGGACACTGGCTCAAGTCTGGCTACTTACTGTGGGCATGGGGCGATGTGGGAGAGGGAACTTGCAGGTATCTGTAAGACAACTGGAACAGGAACATTTTAGAAGACAATTAAAGGNGCGAGCTGAGGTGAAGCCCCTCAACCAAACATTTTAGACTCCTTGGATAAAGGGACACTGGCTCAAGTCTGGCTACTTACTGTGGGCATGGGGCGATGTGGGAGAGGGAACTTGCAGGTATCTGTAAGACAACTGGAACAGGAACATTTTAGAAGACAATTAAAGGGAATTGAGAACTCTGAATCCTGTTAGTCCTGGACTATGAACCCTGTGAAAGAGGCACACTAGTCTGTGTTTAGCAGGAAACTTAACAAATGAAGTTATGAGCTACCAGTACCTTAAGTCATCAAATGCCACTAGCAGATCTGGGAGGGATAAATAATGAGACAGCTTTTTTAGCTACACAGGCAATCCCAAGTCTCTCCTTAACGTTGGAGAATACCAGCACTTAGAAGCAGTGCTTGCAGGTGGCTGCTGTGTACAAGAGGCCCGAAGATTTTCCTGTGGGGAGGGGGAAGGAGATTTAGTCTACCTGTCTTGGCAGGAAGAGACAATTGTTCCCTAGCTAGAAGACATTAAAAGTCGGGGGGNGGTGCTTTCACGTGACCTTGGAAGTCAGTGTTGGGCACAGAGATTGCAGTAAAGCCCTAAGTCTGAAATGCAACTTGGAGAACAAGTCAACAGCCCTCTAGTGTGCTTATCTACTATGCAGTTTAGGCCCGGTTTTGATACAAGCACTAAAACAAAGAATCATACAGATTGCTCTCCCGCTGTGTTTCTGAAGGCCTAGTTCATTCCCTCCCTAAGTCCTTACTTTCAGATAGTCTTCAGGGGATGATACTTTCCTATGATCTAAATCCAAGTGGAGTTTTTTTTTATGTCATTGGTTTTTGAGGGAGGGTTTCTCTGTGTAGTCCTGGCTGTCCTGAAACTGTAGACCAACCAGGCTGGCCTCCAATACAGAGAGATTCACCTGCCTCTGCCTCCCGAGTGCTGGGGATAAAGGTGTGTGCCACACTACCTGGTACAAATGCAAGGTTATTTAAAGATTGCTCACGATAACTTCAATTTGTATGTGTAGGACTAATAAAGTAGTGGCTGCGATGGAGTGTGATGTGCCCCACTTCAAGGAAAAAGTCAATTCTAATAAAATCCAAAGCCAATTTGTTAGTTTGTTATATGAGAGAAATAACTGTCCTCTGGGCTCAAGAGCTTAAAATGTATCTACCAAACGTTCTCAATTTATTACAGTTCAGAAAGATGGTTGGCTTTGAGAAAACAAGAAGACTTCAGTGTTCCCAGGATAGATATCTCCTTCCTAGCGTATGGTGTAAATCTTTGTTAGAAAACATTTGCATAGTTTAAGATGCCGGTGCTTGCGTGATGTGTCTCGGTCAGTGTTCTCTTGCTGTGAAGAGACACCATGACTGTGACGCCTTGTTAAAAAAGCATTCATGGGGACTTGCTTACAGTTTCAGAGGTTCAGTCCATTATGGTAATGACTGGAAGCATGGTGGCGTGCAGGCAGACATAGTGCTGGAGAGGTTGCTGAGAGTTCTACATCTGGATCCGCAGGGAGGGGCAAGAGGACACTGGGCCTGGCTTGAGCTTTTGAACCTTCATGGCCCACCCCCTCTAGTGTCACATTGCCTCCAACAAAGCCACAGCTCCTAATCCTTTCAAATAGTGCTCCTCCCCAAGCTGTGACTATACAGCCCATTCTCATTCAAACTGCACTGTATGGAAGAGAGTGAGGGAGCTGAATTTGGGGAAGGAAAAGAAGGGAAGGTTAATGTCAGTTTGCTAGTGTTTTCAGAAATCTGTTACAGTTCTCCTGTTTCCTGGTTTTGTAGGAGGATCATAACCAGCCATTGTTTGGAGTTCAGTTTAACTGGCACAGTAAGGAAGGGGATCCTCTGGTGTTCGCGACTGTAGGAAGCAACAGAGTAAGTGTCAAGGGGGCGGGTTGGCTATTGAGATTATTTTATATCTGTTACAATTACAGTGTTGAAATGGAATGATTTTAGAGTAAATTCTGAATAGCTGTCTCACCAGTATAATTCTTTTGTGTAAGAGTGAAGCTTTTGAGAAATGGTCATGTTTAAAACTAGAAAACACATTTTTATTGACATTTGTTATGAAGCAGGCTTTATAGTTTCGTTTATAAATATTTTGAATATCTGAAAGAATTGGCTGCTATTTATCATTCAAATATGAAAGAAATCTATACTTTTAAAGTCTCATTTTCTGTGTGTTAGTAGGCTGCCTGCATGTCAGTCACACCACACGCATGCAGCGCTTGTGGAGGCCAGAGGGCATCAGAGCCTCTGGAACTGGAGGTGCAGAGGGTCGCTAGCAGCCATGTGGGTGCTGGGAACAGACCCCTCTGGAAGAGCAAATGCCATGTCACTAAGCCATTCCCCAGAAGCCTGTCATTTAAAAAAAAAAGTTGCGATTAATTGTTCTATAAGGAAAGCATTAATCCAGTGGATTTAAGTAATAATTTTAAAAGTGTTAATTATACATAATCATTAAAAATTGTACATGTTTATGGGGCATCAGGTGGTGTTTTGGTACATGTATATGTTATGTGGTGTTCTTTAATCATTGTTTTATGGTACTAAAGATGTTTTGTTACAAAGCTAATTAAAGGAGGATAAACCATAATTATTTTAAAATTTTCAACTTTGCTAACTTTGAAAAAGTTGTGTTTATATGGATGAAATGTATATTTAAATATTTGGTAATAGCAACTACTCTTAACTGGCTGTTAGGTAAGCTTACAGAGCCGCTTCAAGCAGTTTCTGTAATGTCATTAAGTTGTAATTGCAACTAGAATGTTTAAGAGCCAGAGAATGTTTATCTGAGATGACACACATATCTTTGTTTCTCTAGGTGACCTTATATGAATGCCATTCGCAAGGGGAAATCCGGTTATTGCAGTCCTATGTAGACGCTGATGTATCCTTTTCTTACTGTCTTTGTATCTCTGGTTTAAGGCATTTGTTTTGATAAGTACTCTAAAACTTAAAAAAGTTCCCTAAAGGTACTGTCCCATCTTTAGCTAGGAGTATTGTCATTGTTACCAAGGGGATCAATCCTCGAATCCCCTTCACCTGATCTTCAGTTTGTCACAAGGTAGATGGGATTGTGGGTGCAAGATGGGTGGAGTTGAGTGTTAGAAATCCATGGTAGAAATGGTTAGCAGGGACCAGCTAAGCCTGGAGTTACAATTTCGGTATAGTTGTAATACTTAGTTAGCTATTGTCTGAGGTTTTCTGTCCCACCTGGTCCCCCAGCCGTTTTGTCCCAAGAAATCACACTAAGGTCTACATTAGTTATAAACTGATTGACCTGGTAGCTCAGACTTCTTATTATATTAGGCAGTTATTCTTATCTGTGTTAGCCACGTGGCTCAGTACCTTATTCAGCGAGGCAGTCACATCTTGCTTCTTCTGTGGCTGGGTAACGCCTACGGACCAAGCTTTCCTCTTCCCAGAATTCTTCTGTTCTTGTCGACCTGCCTCTACTTCCTGCCTGGTTGTCCCACCTCTACTTCCTGCCTGGCTACTGACCAATCAGCGTTTTATTGAAATATAATTGAGAGAGTATAGACCATTGTCCCACGCCACTTAGCTGGCAGACATTCTAAGTATTTGCTCAACAACGCCAAGATAGAAAAAAATAAGTGTGTGCCATTTAGGAAATGATTGGAGTGTGAGCTACGAAGAAAAGGAAGATCTTAAAAGCCAAATCTTAAAGGAATTTTAAAAAGCTGAACAGTGAGATATTTCTCCCAGATCCTTTTGCAAAATCACAGAAAGTGAAGGAAGGTGACATTGAATCTGTAATGGCGTGGAAGTGGGTGAACAGCTGCCCTGTCAGGACGCTGGAAAATGAACCATTTAGGTTCCCAGCGGCATCAGGACAGGGTCAGTAACGTGAAGCCTGCAGGCTCACCCTGGCTTTGTAGGTAAAGGTTCACTGGCAGACAGTCCTGCCTGCCGCTTGCTGTTTTGGTGGTGCTCCTGTGGGTGTAGCTCTGCCGGTAGCCAAAGAGAAGTGTGTTAGCATGACACACAAGGAAGGCGCTCATTTGGATTTTAGACCTAAAAGTGCCGCCACTGAAGTTATTACTTATTTACTTTTGAGCATAGGACTTTGCTGAGTATTCCTAGCTGGCCTTTAATTTGAGAAAATCATCCAGTTTCTGTCTCTTGAGTTCTGGGACACCTGGCTATCACTGTGCAAATTTTGTGTGACAAAAAATGAACACTTAAATATCCAAAGCTTTAGCAGTTTGAAAGGTTCCTGTCATTGTAAACATTAACATGTTTATTTTTCAAAATAAATTATATTTCTTAACTCTGGCATTTCTTAGGCAGATGAAAACTTTTATACTTGTGCATGGACGTACGATAGCAACACCAGCCACCCTCTGCTCGCTGTTGCTGGCTCTAGAGGCATAATAAGGATAATTAACCCCATAACCATGCAGTGTATAAAGGTATGTCTTCTGGTCAGACTAGATTTTTTGCTTTTGAATACTCATAGGTTACAACGAATACCTCATTTGATTTGTTATTTTCTCTCTTACTGTGTTTATTCACTTTGGGTGTGTGATGCAGGTGTATATGAGCGTGTGGACGCGAGTGTCAATTCCCATCTTCCAGATGCTTTCCTTTTCGGCATGCCAGCCCCACCTTGATACTAAGCCATCTTGCTAATTCCATTTCTTTCTTTAGAGCAGTCCTTTGAAGCCTCTGTGACAATTAGATGATATAAATTAAGGAAAACATAGGAAAGTGTTCATACTCATTATTTTCTTTTGTTTTGTGTTTTTTTATTCCTCTTCCCTTGCTTTGAATGTCTTTTTTTTTTAAACTAATTATTTTACATCCCAACTGAAGTTTCCCCTCCCTCTTCTCCCAGTCCTGTTCCCACCCTACTCCACCCCCAGTCCACTCCTTCATTTCTGTTCAGAAAAGGGCAGGCTTCCCATGGGTACCAACAAAACATGGCATATCAAGTTACAGTAGGACTTAAGCACCTCAGCTTGGCAGTAGTGGCACACGCCTTTAATCCCAGCACTAGGGATCTCTGAGTTTGAGGCCAGCCTGGTCAACGAGAGCTAGTTCCAGGACAGGCACCAAAGCTACAGACAAACCCTGTCTCAAAAAACCAAAACCAAACCAAAACAACAAAAAAAACCTAAACACCTCCCCTTGTATGAAGGCTGGGCAGGGCAGGGCAATCCAGATGAGGAGTAGGGTCTTGAAATCCAGCAGAGGAGACAGCCCTGCTTCCACTTTTAGGACTCACAAGAAGACCAAGCTACACAACTGTCATCTATTCAGAGGGCCTACACCATTCCCTTGCAGGCTCCTGGTTGTTGTTTGAGATACTCTGAGCTCCTATGAGCCCAAGTTAGTTGGTTCTGTGGGTTTTCTTGTGATTGCATTAGGTATCTTTAACTGAAAAGTAACTGTTGGAAGGAGCCACTTGTTCGTTCCCTACTGCTCAGCCCCGAAATAATCACACAGAAACTGTATTAATTAAATCACTACTTGGCCCATTATCTCTAGTTTCTTATTGGCTAACTGTTACATATTAATTTAACCCATTTCTATTAATCTGTGTATTGCTGCGTGGCTGTGGCTTACCCGGTAAAGTTCCCAGCATCTGTCTCCTGCAGTGGCTCCACCGCTTCTCTCTGACTCCGCCCTCTTTCTCCCAGCACACAGCCTAACTTCCCCGCCTAGTTCTGTTCTTCCCTGCCATAGGCTCAAAGCAGCTCTTTATTCNTATTGGCTAACTGTTACATATTAATTTAACCCATTTCTATTAATCTGTGTATTGCTGCGTGGCTGTGGCTTACCCGGTAAAGTTCCCAGCATCTGTCTCCTGCAGTGGCTCCACCGCTTCTCTCTGACTCCGCCCTCTTTCTCCCAGCACACAGCCTAACTTCCCCGCCTAGTTCTGTTCTTCCCTGCCATAGGCTCAAAGCAGCTCTTTATTCATTAACCAATAAAAGCAACACACAGACAGAAGGACCTCCCACACCAAGTAACCACTTTTTTCAAGGGACCCAAGAGTTGTGGGCTCCAGGGCACCCTTCCAGGGACAGGCTGGTAAAGACATGAAGCTGATGAGGCACACTGTGGATGCTGCTGTTTCTCACCTGGGGCTCGTTGGTATCCTGGAGGCTATCTTAAACAATGCTGCTAGCTAAGTGGTGACCAATTGGTCCCATTTTCCTTTCTGTAAAGTTTTTGGGTGATTTTAGTGTGTCCAAGGCTGAGAAGAACTTAGGTGACACTTTCTGTTTGGGAGGCAGAGGTCAGCTTTGCTGGACGTTGAATGTCGAGGATCAACCTCGACAAAAATACCTCTCTTCAGGGTAGTAGTGTGGGGATTTGGAAATACAGTAAAGATGATGAAGATGTGAATGAAAATCATAAAACGGAGAAACATAGGATAGTATCGGGAGGGAGTTCCAGTGAATACTGAAATTTGCCTGCATTTAAGCCGTGTTTAATTTCCAACTGCTTAAAATAGCTCTGACCCCAAAAGGTAGGAGTAAGACAAACTACATTAACATGATACATAGGAAAGAAACATACCAATTGAAGGTCATGGGCCACATCCACAGTTAAACATTCTGTTGCTAGAACAAAACAAGTCGCTCTCACATCCTGGACCAAAACATTCTGTAGGCAAACCACTCCCTGGGTGGAATCCAAAGTTATCTCCATAACGGAACTGTAACTTAGTTGGATCCTTAGACTCTTGTTTGAGGTAGGAAGAATCTACTTCTCTATTCCTGGAGTACAAAGTCTGGCTATTAGCTACATCTGTTGACAATAACCTTAAGAGAGCAGAACTCTCTGAACTACACAGGCAAGACCTTGTTTGAGGTAGAAGCACATTAACCTTGAAGGAACTAGAGGTAAGTTCCAACTCTCTGACCTTAAAGTGGAAATAGGCTCACATTTTCGGGCATCCACTGTTGAACCTTGGGATTTGAGTCTACTACTGAGCTGTCCTTCCAGCCTTTTGTTTCTCTTAAGGTTTATGAAAGAGAACTTACTAGTTTTTGAGATATGAAACAAAATGTTTTCAATTTATTATAGCACTATGTTGGCCATGGAAATGCTATCAATGAGCTGAAATTCCACCCACGAGACCCAAATCTTCTCCTGTCAGTAAGTAAAGGTAAGCTTACAGAAACAAATGTTTCCTTAGTTCAGATTGTTTTGGAATAATTGTTTTAAAGAGACAGGTTGTATTGTAAGGGAAAATAATCAAAATTAAAAGAAAAAAAGGTTTTATTAGAAGAAATAGCCTATATTAGCATCTCATAAACCAAGACTTACAGAACAAACCTCACTTACTATATTGTGATAGTTCTAGAACTTTATCCTCACCTGAAGGAGTTACCTTGATTTATCAGTATTGAATGACATATCACCATGTTAGGATTTTCAAAATGTGTTTTTTTTTTTGTTGTTGTTTTGGTTTTTCAAGATAGGTTTCTCTGTGTTGCTCTAGCTGTCCTGGAATTTATACTCTGTAGACCAGGCTGGCCTCAAACTGCCTTTCCCTGCCTCCGGAGTGCTGGGATTGAAGGCGTATGCCACCACTATTTGTTTGAGATAGGGTCTCTAGGTAGGTAGACAGACAGACAGACAGACAGACAGACAGGCAGGTAGGTGGATGGATGGATGGATGGATGGATGCCAAGCAGCCAGCCCAGGTTGCCTTTGAGCTCAAGGCAGTCCGTCTTCTTGCTTCACATCTCTCTCACTGCTGAGATGATAGGTTAAGGGGAGGAGGATTTTTGCCTCTCGGCAGACCAGGTACGCCCTGAGCACATCCTCTCGGCAGACCAGGTACGCCCTGAGCACATCCTCTCGGCAGACCAGGTGCGCCCTGAGCACATCCTCGGCACACTAGGTGCGCCCTGAGCACATCCCGTGTCTGCTCTAATTTCCATTTAATTTGTTTGTTTTTGAGGCAGTCTTAATTTACTTAACATCACCATATCTCTAGTTCATTCTACGTGTGGTATATTTTAAGTTGGTATATGTCTTTATTATGCCTAATCTAAATTTTCATAATTTTTACATATTAAGGCCATACTAAAAGTTTGCAGTAGTGAGTGATAAACTTTTATCTTAACTTTCTGTGTTATAATAGATCATGCTTTACGATTATGGAATATCCAAACGGACACACTTGTGGCAATATTTGGAGGTGTGGAAGGACACAGAGATGAAGTTCTGAGTGCTGTAAGTTGAAGCTGGGCTATGTGGTGTGAATACCTCCCGCTGAACCTTTTCCTCCGCAGATGCACGGCTGTGGCTGCTTCATGCAGCCTGCCGGGCAGTCATTTCAGCGGTTTGACATAAAGACTTTGACACTGCACATGAAAGAATAGAGCAGGCTGAGCCACTGTCTGTTCAATTTTATAAAAATGACTCGGGTTTTATACAGTTCCATGATCATTGTGGACGTTTTTGTCAGTTTGGTGTTGGTTTTAGAGATAGGGTTTTACCGTAACTCAGGCGGGTGTTGAAATCTCCAGCCTTCTGTCTCAGCCTCCTGTGTGTGGGATTACAAGCATGCTCCACCAGACCCAACTTTTTCCATTTAATCTAAAATCACCAAGTTAATTTTTTCTTGTTGATCCTGTTATTAAAGAACAAAAGTTTAACTATTCATAAGAGATTTTTTGTGTGTGAAGTTAAAATAAGTGATTCACTTTAAGGAAGTCTTGTGGGTTTTTTGTTTGTTTTTTTAAAGAAATGTTGCTTTGTGTTTTGCGAGCAAGGTTTCACTATAATACCATCTGACCTAGAACTTCCTGTGTAGACCAGATTGGCATCTGACTCCCAGATAGCCTGCTTCTGCTTCCTGAGTGATGAGAGTAAAGGCTGTGTCTCCCACACCTAGCTTTTTTTTTTTATGTTTCTTTAGTGTGTGTGTGTGTGTGTGTGTGTGTGTGTGTGTGTG
>LOJH01021328.1:0-20358 GCA_001685095.1 Ellobius talpinus | reverse complement strand
GCAGAAAAAAACACAGGTTCTGGTTGGCATACTATGCTTGGATCTCAGGACTGATGGTGTCACAGTGGCTAGGTGACCTCTCAGGGTCTCAGGCTGTGAGCTTAGGTTCTGATGGGTTAGTAGGCAAGGGCCCCTTTGTGGTGCATTCCATGCACATCTATTCACGTTTCCGGGGCTTTCAGGGCCAGCTCTACTTAGAGACTGGATAGTCATTCCCAGGGGAAACCATGTTTTTCATATCAGCCCTTTTGTCTTTGGTCAGTGGGTGACTTTGTATGTGCCTCTTTAAAGATCCCTCATTTAATGTCTGTTGATTGTGGACATCATTGAGGTGGCTGAGCCGCCATTCCTGACCGGCCTGAATCACGCTGACAGTGTTTATCAGGATGTAGAGAGCACCTTGGCTGTTTGCACATGGCCAGCCACACCTGAGGTCCATCCCACCTGTCTCCTGCGCTCAGCATACTCTCAGGGGCTACTTTAAACACCCTGTTGTCAGAAAGGATGAGATTTGTCAAGAGGCACTGGCAGCAGACAGGTTTTTTGCATGTCAGGCTGTCCTGCAGAAGTTACAGAAATGGGACCCCAGGTGGGGATCAGTCCTGCAGCTTTTCACCTGTTGTTGGGAATGGAGTGACCATGGCAGCCACAGTGGCATCTACGCACTTGCACTGGTTTGTTCTGGGAGATGCTGGTGGAGGAACTGGCAGGGACCTGGGAGGAGTGGGGGACCCGGGAGGAGTTGGGTTCTGGCTTCACTATCTGCCCAGCTCCTTCATAGTGGTTGCATCATTTTTCTTTTCACCTGTGATGAGACTTCCTGTGTCTGTGTGGCCTCAGCCATGCCTGCTCTCTATTTAAGCTATGGCTCTCCCCAAGGACGGATGGACTGATTTTCTTGTTGAGATTCTTGACATTCCCTATTGGCTCACAGGACTGGCATCTTCTGGTCACTGGTAATTTCTCTTTAGAGAACATGCTCCATTCTCAGATCTGCTGTTGCTGCAAGCTCTTTGTGTATCCTGGCCTAGTGCAGCCGGCAGGTTTCTTCTTCTGTCTACAGTTTTCTTATTTGTGTCCTTATGTACAAAGATTGCACCTTTCTATGAAATTTGGTTATCTGATTGCTTTTTTCAAGACAGGGTTTCTTTTCTGAGTTCAAGACGAGGCTGACCTTGAACTCAGATCCCCCTACCTCTCTTTACCAAGTGCTGGGATTAAAGGTGTGCACCACCAACGCCTGGCATGGTTTTTCCATATATATGTATATATATATTTGTGTGTGTGAATGACTGTGGTATCAGGTCTGTGACTCAGTTGCTGTCTGAGGTCATAGAGGCTGTTTTAGTTAGGGTTTCTATTGCTGCGACAAAACACCATGATCAAAAAGTAAGCTGGGGAGGAAAGGGTTTATTAGGCTTAGACCTCAGCATTGCTGTTCATCATCTAAAGAAGTCGGGATGGGAATTTAAACAGGGCAGGAGCTGATGTAGAGACCATGGAGGGGTGCTGCTTACTGGTTTGTTCCCCATGGCTTGCTTGCTTAGCCTGCTTTCTTATAGAACCCAGGACCCAATGTGGGCTGAGCCCTCCTGTATTGATCACTAAATGAGAAAATGCCTTACATTTCTCATGGATCTCATGGAGGTATTTCCTCAGCTGAGGCTCCGTCTTCTGATGACTTTAGCATGTGTCAAGTTGACACAAAACCAGCCAGTACAGAGGCCGACCCTGAACAAGTTAGCTACACAAGTTTCACTTGTGGACTAATTTGGTGCTGGGGAAGGAGACTGGGCTTCACACATGCCTGGAAATGTGTTCAGCTGTAGAGCCCCCACCCTCCAGGAACAGTGTGTTTTCACACTTGTTTGTTTTTTGAGACAAGGTCTCACTATGTAGCCCTGGCTGGCCTGGAGCTCGCTATGTAGATCAGACCCCAGCTGGCCTTCCATTCACAGAGATGAGTGTCTCTGGTGTGCTGGGATCAATGGCTTATGCCATCATGCCCAGCTTCATTTTTATGCGTGTACATTTTATTATGCTTACTTATTTTGTGTGTATGCTCACCAGGAGGCCAGAGCTCAACATATGAAAATTCATTCTCGCTTTTCACCATATGGGTTCTGGGGATCAAACTCAGACTTGGCAGTAAGCACCTTTACCTCTGGGACCATCTTGTTGAAATATTTGGTTTATTTTAATACAGCACAGGGTCTCGGCACATGGAGATACCTCCCACGGTGGGCAGGTCTCTTCCTAATCAAGGTAGTCTGCATGGGCATGTCAGAGCCCTGCCTCCCAGGTACCTCCAGATCTACCGATGTGACGGCTGGATGAGCCATCACAGCCCCACAGCTGCGGCTTCAGTAGGTTCATTAGTGCTGAGCTTAGGTACATGTGCATGTGTAGGGTTTCCTGTGTGTCCTTCTGTCATCCACAGCCAGCTCGTCATTGCTCTGGTGAGTACTCACCTTGATCCTGGTTTATGGGAAGTTTCCAGTTATTACTGTTAAGCGGGACATCTGTTATGGATCTCTTGTAAATGACCATTATTGGATTAAGGAAGCCTAGTTCTAAAACTAAAAAACAAAAGCTTTTCCTGTCTTTGTACACATGGTCCTGCGCAGTGTCTGCACACAGCACCTGTGAGTGCAGGGACCTCAGCAGTGTCTGCGTCAGTTCAGTAGGAGCTGTCTCCTGACCACGGAGGAGGTGGTGGGGACTAACACAGCTTTCTTATGTCACACCTGCCCCTACCTTCCTGTGCAGTTCTTTTTCATGATGAAGAGGTATTAAACTTTGTCAGAGGCTTTTTTTCTGCCACTATCAAGAACACCCTGAGGCTGCTCCCTTCCTGTCACCAGTGCACCACTGCAGGTGGCTTTGTGTGCTCTGCCTTGCACCCCTGGCCTTTCCTTGGGTGTGTGATGTATACTGTCTTCAGAGCTTGAGTCCGCTTGCTTGCCTAGTGTTTTCTCAGGGTACTTGCGTCTGTGTTCATAGGCAGTGTCAGTTGGTGGCTTCCTGTGGTGTCCTTGGTTTCTATATGGGTTGATGCCAGTCACATAAACTGTGTTAGGGAGTGGTCACCCCTCTTCTTACCCTGCTGAGCTCAGTAGGATGAGCTGTTGTCTTTGCATGTTTCGTAGGGTGTGCCAGGGAGGCTTTGTGGTCCTAGGTCCTGTTTGTCTGTTTCAGGATATGTTTATAGTCCCAAGCTGATCTAGAATACACTGTCCTCCTGCCTCAGCCTGCCCAGTACTGAGATGCAGGTGTTACCTCTGGCCTGTTGTTTCCAGGGAATTCCTGACAGCTGCCTGAGTCTCTTGTGTGTGGTAGATCTTTTGAGAATTTCTACTTTTTGGTGTGAGTGAAAAATTTCATTGAAAAGATAAATTTTATGTGTTTGTGTGTTTGCTTGCATGTCTGTCTGTGCACCACATGTGTGCCTGGTACCCAAGGTGGCCAGAAGAGGACATTGGATCCCCTGGGCCTAGAGACTGATAGTTGCTGGGAACCAAACCTGGATGCTCTAGCTTCTGAGCTGGCTCTCTGTGGCTGTTCTGCTTTGCTGTAGAAAGATGCATGTTTTCTCTAGGTGACTAATCTGTCCATGCGCATTGTTCATAGTGTCCCCTTAGAGTTCCACTCTACTGTGTGTGCTGTGTGTTTGGTGTGTGAAGGCCACAGGTCAACATAAGTGTCTTCCCTGTCTTGCCTCTCATTTTAAGAAATTATTTTTACTTTATCTTTTAAGAAATAGCTTTTTTCTTTTTACTTTATGCGCATTGGTGTTTTTCCTGCCTGTGTGTCTATGTGAGGGTGTCAGATCCCCTGGAACTTGAGTTACAGACAGTTGTGAGCTGCCACGTGGGTGCTAGGAATTGAACCCAGGTCCTCTGAAAGAGCAGTTGGTGCTCTTAACCACTGAGCCACTTTTCCAGCCCTTCTGTTCCTTAATTTTTGACACAGGGTCTCACTCTCTGAACCTGAGCTCACTGGTGGCTGGACAGGCTGATGGACAAACTCCAGGGCCCCCATCTATGTTTCTCCATGGCTGGAGCCACAGACATGTGCTGTCATTCCTGGTTCTCACACTTGGGTCTATACAAAGACATACAAGTTCTGTTTTAAGAAACTATCTTATGGGCTTTTGTTTGTTGTTTGTTTTTAATGTACAAGTGTGTGTACCATGTGTCCAGAACCCGCAAGGATCAGAAGCTGGTACCAGGTCACATGAGTGCTCTTAACTGCCTGCTGTGCTTTCTCCTGGCGGATTTGCCTACTGCTACTGGCTGATTACAGTAAATGTCCTCACACAAGCCAGTTGGAGCTGAATGAGTCCCCTGTCATCTTTGCTCTCAGTGCAGTTTTTCTTTTTCCAAGTCAAGGCCTCACTCTGTTCAGGCCAGCCTGGTCTTTGCATCCTCCTCCTTCAGCCTCCTGCACACTGGATGACAAGTGCTGCTACCTTGTGCCCAGCTCCCTGGTGACTCTTGTCTGAGTCTCTGCTTGCTGAAGAGTGTGTCACATGGTTTCGGCCTGGCATGAGGTTTCCCAGCCTCTCCCCCATCTTCATGGAACAACTGGCAGGCCTTCTTCCTGGGGTCCTACTGCATCTTCCCGTTCTGTTGCTGAACCCTGTGCTGTCGCTGGGAGCTGCTTCTCATGTTGTGATTCGGAGTGTCTCGTCTCCACCTCACGCTTTCCCTGCACCTGTCCCAGGGGACCTCAGGGCCTTACACTGGAGGGCAGGAGGCTGGGGCCAGCCAGGGTTGTGCTCAGTATCCCTGTCCTGCTCCTCTTGGGGACTGAACCAGGAAAGTCCTTCTCACAGCCACATTGATCTCTGGCGGGTTCTGAGATATTCGTTCCCTGCTGACAACCACATGCCAGCCAGTGAGTCTCTTTCTTGGTTTAGGGCTGTGCACCTAGAAGCTGATTGATCTGACTGTGAAGATGGACAGTCCCAACTGTCCTCAGTCTCCTAGGTCCATTGTGTCCCACCACAGTCTCTCCTGGAGTCACATACCCATCACACTTGCACACTGTATAGGGGCCCTCATGTTGGGTCTATAGTGGTTCTGATCCCCCAGTTCCCCAAATACGGCCTGTTGAACGCATTCTGGCAACCTCTCATCTGTTTCCAGTCTCCATCTCTGCCTCTGGGTTGTCTGGCAGTGGTATGAGGATCCCTTGGCTCTGGCTCTGCTGTGTGTGGGTCTGGGCCTAGCTTGGCAATGGATGCCTTTATAAAAACTTGTCACTGACTGGGCTTCGGTTTATCGGGGTAAGTTGTGTGAGCTGTGGCTGCTCCAAGCTCCCAGTTCTTACATAGGTCTGCTCAGGCTCTGCACTTTGTTGAAGGGATTCCTAGCATGTAATTCCTCACCTGAGCTGTGCACTGTATGCTTCCTGTGGCTCTCCTTACTGCCCTGCTGTCACAGTGTTCCTTGGTGGCCCAAATCCTTCCTCCTCCTGTCTGTTGGCTTTATTTTGGGTCAGGGCTTTGTGCAGTCTGGCTATCCTCAAGTTCTGTGTGGCCAAGGATGACTGAACTCTTTTGTGCTTGGGGTCATTCATTCTTCTCTTTTCTGCAAGATTTGTTTTATTTTTGTTTCATGTGTATGAGTCTTTGCTTATGTGTATATCTGTGTGTGCCATGTGTGTGCTTGTGCCTGTACAGACCAGAAGAGGGTGTTTGGTCCTCTGGAGTTGGAGTTATCAGGCCATTGTGAGTCATGCTGTGGGTGCTGGGAACAAGTGCTCTTAATCCAAGTCATCTCCAGGCCAGGTGGTGGGTCCCTGAACTGTCTCAGGATGCTCCCACCGTCACATGGGTCCTCTGTCCTGCAGTGTCCGCTGCTGTTCAGTCTTCCTCTTGCCGTTACTTCACTGTCCCTCATACCCAAGGACCTCCTGTCCTCCAGTCTCTTGTTCTGTCTTCCTTCAGGGTAGATGACACTTCTCTTGCTGTAGCAAAAGTAGGTGCCAGTGCACATTGCTGGGGCCCTAGAGGGAAAGCTTTTTCACCAGGTCTCTGGGAAGTTCCTGTGGATATGGGTGGTATACCTACATGTGGCCTGATTCTGACCAGATGCCATTGGGGCTCAGATTGTCCCTGATGCTACGGAAACCTGGGCACATAGCAAAGCCTGGTGGCACAGGTAACCCAGGGGAGGGCAGGAGAAAAGCCCATAGGACACAGAGGGTACCAAAGAGCTCTGAGGAGAATGTGACAGAGCTGGGTGTATGCACTGAGCAGTTTGTAGTATAGAGAAGTGTAGAATTTGTGCAGAAGTGGAGAGCAGTCTGCCAGCTGCCAGCTTGCCTGCAGCGCCTTCTCGCTACTCCCACAGTGTTTGGACATGAGCCCTGGCGACTCAGCTGGCTCAATGTGTGACCTGTAAACAGTCCACTGCGTGTCTGTAGGAGATAAGACTGATACCTCATCCGAGCGTCTGCAGACCTGCACTGCAACTGCCTTAGCGTCTCGTACATGAGCTTCTTGGTACCTCATAGATGGTCAACCTGTCTGAAGTGGTGGCTGAGGGTAGAACCCAGGGCCTCTTACATGCCAAGTACATGTGCTGTTATTGAGCCTCACCCAACCCAGGTGTGTTTCTGACTCTGTGTGTTTGTATCTGTATGTCTGTGTGTGTATCTGTCTCTTTTTCTCTGTGTGTATCTGTGTTTGTCTGTCTGCCTGTATGGTTTTTCCACTTTGTGTCTGTTTTACTAGTCCGTTTTACTCAGAATTTAAATCAGCAATCAGGACAGGTCTTGGCTCTTTGGCTGGGTCTTAGAGGCTCTTTTCCCCTTCCCCTCCCTTCTCCTCTCTCTGCCACCTCCCATCCTTGTTCATTCTCTTTTTCAGTGATGCTGCTTGTCACATAAGGGCATGATGCTGAGGATGACCCCATTACAGCATCTCTTGTGAACTTAGATTTGAATTTGGGTCCTCAGTCATTTTAGGCCACACTCAGAATTATCTGACTGCTAACTGTGAGTCTGTGAACACCAGGCTCGCAGCATACTGGGGTCCTCATGGTGGCTGCTGTTCTCTCACACTCAGGGTAGGAGATGGGTTCAGGTGCTTGGGGCCAGCCTGTCCCAAAGCCCTTTCTCCTGAGCTGTGTGCACTCCTGGCCTCCTTGGCACCAGCACTGGTCTGGCCAGTTGGGTGGCATTGCAGTTGTCTGAGGCTAGAGAGATGCTGGCTCGCTGCCCAGGGTGGCGAGTACAGGTGGCTGCAGTGCATACACGAGGGACCTGTGCTGAAGCTGCTTGGAGTTGAGGCAAATTGGGGCTCAACTGAAGTGTCTGTGGGCCTTAAACTTGGGGGATGGTTAGCACACTGCTGGCCTTCATGTCCTGGAGTGTAGCTCTCAGATGCTGCATCCCCAGGGAGGCCCCTGTCTCCCTCTGTCGTCCCTCACCTGAACTGAGTCAGCAGGGGTGACGAAAGTGGAGAACAGGGCTCAGCCAGGAAGGAGCTTGCTACACTGGCATGAGGACTTGAGTACTAGGTGTGTGTTGTGTGTCTATAATCCCTATGCTCCGATAGAGACCAAGGGTAAGTTCCAGATTTGCTGAGACCCTGCCTCATAAAATAGGGTACAGAGTAACTGAGGAAGACATTTTACACACACATGTGTATGTGTATGTGCGTGTACATACATGTCCAAGAACTTAGCCTTTTTCCCCTAAGGGTCCTTGCTTGCCCTGTTGGGCCAGCTCTGCACAACCCTTCAAGGCACTGCCAGAGAGAGCAGCAGCTGGAAACGATGGGGTGCAGTTGGCCTGACCCTCCCGTTGGTGACTAAACTGGTGGTTAGTCCTCTTTCCTCTTCCCATCACTGTCCTGAGCCCCTCCCCCCACTTTCTCAGATCATTTGCTGAACACCCAAGGTATCCATTTGGTGCTGTCCAGTACCATCCACTTGGGGTGCTGGTTCATCTTGTGAGCAGTTTTTCTCAGTTGGGCACTGGATCCTGAGGCTCCATGGTCCCAGGGGCACTGTCTGAGCTCACAGACCCTGTGCTGCGCAGTAGCAACTTCCTCTTCTGTCGCCCCTCCTTGGCCCGCTTGTCTCCCTGATGTCCATTTTATAGGGAATGCATGCTGACTCTCCGGTCATCTCCACAGCCAGACAGTACCCCTCTGTGAATGGAGTGATATCTGGGACCCAGTTAGGGGTGGCCAGGGGAGGGAGCCATGCTGGCTTCTTGTCGCATCTGTGCTAGCCTATCCCCTCATCTTCTACTTCGTGTTGTGGCCAGAACAAGAGGGGGCACAGTGCCCACTCATCTAGGCCAGCCTGTCTGTTCCGCAGGCTCTGCAGAAACCCATGTCCAAACTTGAGGTCCCCATCCTCAAGGTTAGCCTCACCTCTGTTGCCCTTCACTCGCAACAACTAGAGGACGGACCCATCCAGTGTCAGTGTCAGTGTTAGATGAACAAGGACATCCAGTGGCCACTCTGCTGCTGAGGGTTGTCACATAGCTGACTGACCCTGCTGTGAGTCACCCCGAGTCTCCAGAGCTTACATGCCACTATTGAGCAAACTGTGACCTACATATATATCCCCAGGAAACCAGGGAGACCCTGCCCCTTCCCTCACCTACTGGAGGAGCACTTGGCAGACTGGGGCCTGCCCTTCTACTGCTCACAGAGGTTTCTTGTCCTGCGGCCTGACTTTCTGTGTGAGGTGTTGTTTGTTTGCTAAGATTGCTTTTGTTTTCTTGGGAGCTGAGTGTTTATTTTTAAATCTTACTGGTTAGCTAACATGAAGCTCACTGTGGGTTTAAATTTCCCGCTGCTGTCATTTGCTGGGCTAGGCCCACCTCCATAGAATTGGGAGTGGGGAACTGGGGCCAAAGACCTCTTATCCCTCAGGGAGTACTGGTCCTCCATCAGGGATGTTGAAGTATCTGCACTCTCCCGCTAATACATCCAAAGAATAAATCAGAGGGAGGAGGGGCTCTTGAGGCTGGCCATTGCCTACCCAAGAATCCCCAACGCCTAGGACTGCACAGACTAACTAGACACTCCCCGCCATGAGTCAGACGGGAAACTACTAGAGCCTCTGGTGTTCGGCTTGGAGGTGTCCACCCTGCATGCCCAGTACTTGGCTACTATGGTGATGACTACTTCTCATCAGCCATGAATGGCTGCAGCAGTTACAGCTCCCAACTGGGCCTTGGGCATCTTGGATGTCATGGTCCCCAGTTTACAGTCACCAGCTCTTGGACCTTCAGGTCTCAGCATCTTCTGGAACTTTTAGGAACCAGGACTATCCCTCTTTTCTTGTTCCTGGTTGGTTTATGTGTTCCTTCCTTTCTTTTCTTTTCTTTTTCTTTCTTTTTTTTCTTTTTTCTTTTTTTCTTTTGGTTTTTCAAGGCAGGGTTTCTCTGTAGCTTTGGAACCTGTCCTGGAACTCACTCTGTAGACAGGCTGACCTCGAACTCATAGGGATCCACCTGCCTTTGCCTTCTGGGATTAAAGGCGTGTGCCACCACCACCTGGTATCCCTGGTTTCTTAAACTTGCCACCATCTTCCTCCACCATGTGGGTCCTCAGGCTTGCATGGTCAAGTGCCTGTCTCTGCTGAGCCACTTTCTGGTTGCAAGGTGAGGTGGGTTCCATTCTGTTTCTCTTCATGTTGCTATCTAGTTGTACCAGCACCGTTGTTTGATGAGGTTGTTTTGCCTCCATGGAACTGCCCTGACACCCAGTCACACAAGTCAGTTGTCTGCCCTGAATCTGGGGATGGGTATCGGTATGGCAATGCTCTCCTTATCCTAGCTCTCAGGAGGTGGAATCAGGAACACTGGGAGTTCAAGGCCAGCCTGGAGTGTAGTTTGTTTACACATCACCTGGCAGTGGGGCATCTAGTCACCATGAAAATGGTTCCTTGTGGCTTCCACACCACTGCACATAAAAAGCCTCTGGGTTTTGGTTTCTGTGGTGGCTCCTGAGGACCTCCTGTGGTAAAACTGTGTGATCTGACCCCCGTTCCTGCACTGCTCACAGGATTGAGACCCAAGGAGTGTTTATGTGGGGGTCTGTAAGGAAAGCTCAGGGAGTGCCTTGCTGTATGAGACTTGAAGAAGAGCAACCTCACTGGTGCTTCGCTAGTTGAAGGGGAATCCCAGAGGCTCGGCACCCTCTGGAGCGAAGGGCTCTATTATTGATGGCTGGAGAGATAGGAGGCGTGAGGAAGGCCCTGTCCTGTCCAGTGCTCTGGCTTCCTGCTCACTGCTGATGGAATTCCATGTTCTGTGTTCTAGGAGGAACCGAGGAAGGTCTGTTTCACCTACGACCTGTTCCTCAACTTGGAGGGCAACCCTCCTGTCAACCACCTGCGCTGCGAGAAGCTCACCTTCAACAACCCTACCACAGAGTTTCGCTGCAAGCTGCTCATGGCTGGCGGGGTGAGTGCGCCTGCCTGCCACCTCTGCTCTGTGCTGGCTGCTGGCATGGCTGGGCCTGGGTGGCCCTTAACTGGTGGGGCAGGCAGCAGCCTGAGGAGGGGCCCATGGACAAGGGCAGACAACTACGACTCAACTGGCTGCTGAAGGAGAAGGTCGCAAAGCCACTTTCTGTGACCATACCCAGGTGCTAGTCTGGTCTGGCAAGGGGTGCGAGGTTATGGGGAGGGGCAGTGGGTAGTTTGTATGACTGCCTATGGTCTTGTATGTCAGTGCACATGTGTGCATACAGGTTATATATGGCACCTGCTTAGGAGATCATGGTGTTCTGAGCTGTAAGCACATCATGTGGTGTATCAGGTGCAGAGGTAGAGATGGGTGGGCTGTGTGGTGTCGTGTCGTTTGGGGTGTGTGTAAACGTAGGACAGAGTATGTGGTAGTGTCTGAGATAGGGTGTGTGTGTGTGTGTGTGTGTTGTGGTATGGTAGGACTGGGGCTCTGTGGTGGTACTGAGTGTGTGGCTAGCCCTCTTCCCCAGGTACATGGCAGCCAGCATATGTTTCTGGAGTCAGGCATCCCCTTTCTCTTGGTTCTGTATAGCCAGGTCTTTCAGGAACTCCCTCCTCAGAATGGAAGTGGTTGTTTCCAGGCAAGGGTTTGAGTGGGTTTCAAACCCTGTGTGCTGCCAATGAAGCTCTCTGACTGCCTGTGTGGTGGCAGGGCAGTGGCAGCCTGGGATGGACATGCAGATATGATAGTGCTCTGCATTCAGGTCCTGGAATGACTGAGGATGTGTGGGTGTGTGCAGAGGGAGCTCCACCCTCTGCTGCCCTACACTAGGAACTGCGCATCCACAGCGTGTGTGGGCGTCCCCAGGGCCCCAGGTCAGCTTCTTGGGAGTGTCAGCATCTCAGGCCTCTCCAAGCCTCTCAGGTGCCAGGGGAGGTATTACCCGAACTGTGGAGAAGGTTCTCAGGGCATCACCTGACACAGCATAGGAGGAACAGGGAGGGAAGCTGTGTCTAGCCAGCCTTGAAGAGAAACTGCAGTGAGGTCCTAGAGTGCTCCTAGGGAGCTGGTCAACCAGACACTTTCATCCTCAGCTGGCCTGGCTATGGGACGATGGCTCTCAGGTGACTCCCGGGACCAGGTAACTGTGGCTCTGTGTTGTTGGCCTTCTGGGTCGTGAATATCTGTGGGGGTGAGCTGTGGGCACTGGGGAACTGGAGGTAACATCATGTTAGGGTCACATGTTCTTGCAGTGGCTCCAGCTTCTGTACTTGACTTTGTCCCTAGGAAGGAGCAGACTGGGGTCCATCACTCCATAGCCAGGCAGCCAGCAGTGCCCAGCTTGGTCTCGTCCACTTGTGGCCTGGGGTTGTTTGTACCTGGTAACCTGGCCCATGTGGCGTCTTGTCTGTGTGCCATCCCCATCTGGCCTCGGGCATCTTGGCAGGGAACACAAGCTTCTGGCCCTGGAGGCCAAGCTGGCTGGCAAGTGGAAAAGAATGCAAGCCATGCAGGGACCATTGAAGCCTGGCTACCCTGGAGCTGGGTTTTCCTGCACTAGGCTCCTACCCTGTCCTGGAAGTCACTTTCTCACAGGACCAGTGTCCTGGGACTCGGACCTCGCAGGTGCTTCTAGGAACTGGTGTTCACAAGGCCCAGCTGGGGACACACAGCCTTCGTAGGAGCCTCACCTCTGTTGTGGTTGGGCAGGCTCCAGTGAGCAAGTCACAGCAGGGCAGGTCAAGTTCCTGCCCTCTTCCAGTGCAGTGTCGAGTGGTGTGGGGCATCCGCATCCCCAGAGGACAGGTGTGTCTGGTTGCAGAGCCCAGGTGCTCGGGGCCAAATGTCACTTTTTTGGCCAGCCTGAGCCCTTTTCTTACAGCCCGTCTTCCCTCTGTTTGCTGCATTCTATGTGGTATCGTGTCCTCAATGGTTGGCATCCATCTTTATGTGACCTTGCTGTTTGGAGGCCAGTCCCAAACTGCTGCTGATGTCTTGGGAGCTGCTGAAGCCGGGCAGTACTTCTGGGCCTCAGGCCAGTCCTCATCTCAGCCCGTGACCCTGAGCTGGCCGGTGCTCGCAGTGACCATCTCTGGCCACTTAAGCTCTTCTCTTGCCCCCTCTTGTTCTTGGCCTCTGCCTTGCTGCTTGAGCTCTATGTGGCCAGCTGCAACTGCCTGTACCTGAAGTGAAAAAAGCTTGTCCCCAGCCACATCTGTGCTCATCCCTCAGAAGCCACTTTGCTGCCACCAGCTTCTACCTCTCCTGCTGTGCCTCCCTCCAGCCTCCTCCTCAGTGCTCAGCGCAGTCTGTGGCCCCAGCTGCATCTCTTGCTTTGCCACAGACTCTGAATCTTCTTGACCGGGGTTGCAGTCTGCTGGCCAGGGTCCATCCTGGAGGCCTTAAGGCCATCTTGATCCCCTGCCACTGTCCATCATAAGGATAAACCTGTGACTCTTCTGGGCAGTTGGCCTCTGGCTCCCTTCTCCCTCCCCAGGAGGCCAGCTCCACGGCTGCCAGCCCATCGCCTGGGGCCTGTGGATAACCTCTGTCTCTTCTTTGTCACTAGGTGATGGTAATGCCCGAAGGAGTGGACACGGTGTCCAGGCCCAGCCCCGACTACCCCATGTTACCCACAATTCCACTCTCTGCCTTCTCTGACCCCAAGAAGAACAAACCGTCCCACGGCTCCAAGGTTAGTGAGGTGGAAGGCCAACGTTGCGGAGCATGGACCTGGCCACTGGCAATTGCAGGCCATTTCCACCATCTGCTGAGCCTGGCCTGCACACCTGCCGCCTACATCCCGAGCCTCTGCTCCTTATCCTTGTCGCTTCGCTAGCTAGCGTCAAGGAGTAGTGCTTGTGATCTGGCTGTTCATCCTGCACCCTGCTCCTCTTGAGTCAGGCCTCCTGGGTCCTCTTTCTTGCCCAGCAGTGATTTGGTCACTGGGCAGGGCATCTCCATCAGTGGTCCCTTGGCTACCTTCTAGCTCCAACGAGGCCAGGCCAAACCTGCCCTTGCCACTTCCAGCTTTGCTGGTCAGCAGTGCTGGCCTGAAACCGATTTGGGGGATGCTGGGAATAGCATGTATGCGATCGAGCTGAATCCCAAGGACACATATTTCGTTCCATCACTCGGCCTTCTGGAAGGTTCTTGGTGGGCCTCCTGGAGCAACCACCCCAGCCACAAGCTGCCCAATGCTATCAGCACCACCATGACATCTGAACCTAGTACCCTGGGCCCATCCCTCACAACATGTGGGCTTGGCTTTTTTGGGACACTTCTCTTCATGACCTTGTTTATCTGTCCTTCATTTCACATTCTTCTTGCTTCACTTGCCTGTAGGGCATTGTCCGCGGGGCATCTATGAGACTCAAGCACCCTTGGGCCATCTTATCCATGGGTACCACAGGAAGAGAAGCAAGCACTAGGCAGGCTCCTTCCAGCTCTTTCCACAAGGCTAGCAGGCCTGTATCATCCTCAAGCTGGTCACATCTTAGAGTCCCAGCCAGGCCCTGATGTCACCCTTGACTGACTTTTGAAGGTTGCAGGAGAGGCCAGGCTTTGCTAGCAGCCTGGGGCTTCTCACTCAGCCATTGTTGTATGGGGTCCCCAGAAGCATTGAAGGCTAAGGGCACTGTGTCTCCTGTGCAGGTGCCTCCCTGGTGGGCAGATCTTCTCTACCCACTTCTGTGGGTGCTGCCTGGGGCCGCACAGACTTCTAGGCAGCACAGCTTCTTCTCTGTGACTCCCAGAAGCCCTAGCCTTAGAGCATAGTCCAGACCCGAGTGTCAGCCCCTCTACTACCCTGACTGAGCAGTCTCTCATGGCCTGTGGCTGGAGATAGGACCACCCAGACCTGTCCTCTGGAGGCACAGATTGTGTCACCCTGATGGGCACCAGACCACCAGCCTTGGCAGCCTCTCTGAAGTGCCCGTCTTCACTGTTGAGGAGAGGGCAGTGTCGAGCCCGTGAGGGTTCCATCCTCACCAACTGCTTTCGCAGTGTTTGAGACTGGGTCTCGCTGTGGAAGGCAGTTGTGGAGCTGCATAGTTGCTCAGGTATGGTCCTAGGGAAGTGGCTCCTGTCAACCTCTCACAACTGTGGGCTCATTCTTGTTGGCCACTCTTGCCTGTAGACTTGTCCTCAGCAAGAGAGGGTGAGGCCCGCATGCTTTCCATTTCTTGCCTCCCTTGTGGCTTGCTGGGACACAGTCCTCCTCCCTCCAGTTCCTATGGTGCAGGAACATGGCCATGGCACAGGCCACAGTCCTGAGGCAGCTTCGTCTGTCCCTAGACACCTGAGTGGTCCAAGCGTGTTGCAGAGCCCTTCTTGCCAGGGGCTTGTCTCACCTGCTTGGTGTCCTCTGTGGTACTTTCTGCTGTCTATGTCCTGGGGTCTGGCCTGCATGGGAAGAGCTGTCACCTGGCGAGCTCTGAGCTATTTTGCCTGGCCACTGCTGTACCTACTGAAGAGAAGGTTGGAACTGGTAGAGGCACGAGTTGAGCGCTCCAGAATGATCTGGTGACTGGGGTGTGGAGAGGGGATGTGAGAGCACTGCCTTTCTGGCTGTGGCCCTGCTGACGTCGTTGTGGGCACTGGCTGAGCTCTTGCTCTTTGGAGTAGGCACTCCTTCCCACATTCGGGGGGAACATGGGTGCAGAAAGCTGGGCATTCCCCACTGGCTTCCATGGCTAGAAAAGGACTGCTCTGCCTGGGTGGTGCCTCTGTCAACTGAGCTCTTTTAGTTTTAGAAGAGCCACCTGGGTCATGTGCCTTGTACTGTACCCACCCCATCAGCTTGGAGGTGCTAGCTGCCCAGCTCAGCTCCAGGATGGGTTGCGAGCACCAAGAATGTGGACTAGGGCCTCGAAAGAGGCTGACCATACCTCCCAGTTGGTGCAGCCTTGGGTCTCCCAGGTGCAGGTAGCTGTAGGCGCTGGTGGCCATAGTGGCTACACAGGTTTGTGGGCCTAGCTCTACTGTGTCTATTGGCTGTACCCTTTCACTCTGCAGGTTCTCTCTACACATTTCAGACAGGCAAATCAGCCTTTGCCTGGGCCTGGGTGGTTAAGTCCAGCAGCCCTAAAGTGCCGCTAACACATCTTCCTCACCTTCCCTGCCCTTGGCCTTGCAGGACGCCAACAAAGAGAGTGGTAAGGCGTCCAAACCTCACAAGGTGGCCAGGGAGCACCGCGAGCGGCCGCGCAAGGACTCAGAGAGCAGGAGCTGCTCCAAGGAGCCAGAGCGCGAACCCAAGAGTGCCAAGGACGCTGTGCGCAAGCTGCCCAAGGAGGAGAAGACCCCAGCACCTAAGGCTGCCTTCAAGGAACCCAAAATGGCCCTAAAGGAGACAAAGCTGGAAAGCCTGTCCCCCAAGGGGGCACCCCAGCCCCCTACCCTGCCCAAGGCCTCCAGCAAGCGGCCCGCTGCCACGGACTCACCGAAGCCCAGTGCCAAAAAGCCTAAGAAGAGCGGATCTAAGGGGACACGGCGTGCCCCTGGCACCTCACCCCGCGCCTCCTCCTCCTCCTTCCCTGACAAGAAGGTGCCCAGGGACAAGAGCAGCAGCAAAGGTGACAAGGGGAAGGCAGACAGTGAAGCTCGGGAGGCCAAGCGGACCCAGCAGGCTGAGGACTCAAATTCAGAGGATGAGGCCTCCTTCCGGTCAGAGGTGAGCAGGTCGTGCTGGGTGCTTCTTGCCAGTTTTCCATCTCCCCTGCCCATGCAGTAGTAGCTGAGGTCCCTAGGTGCTATGGGGCTTGTAGTACTGCAGTTCAGAACCCCAGCCCTGGTGCTACCCACTGGGCAGGCTGTGACTTTGGTGGCTAGGCAAGCCCTGTTGATTCAAGATGAACCTGACAGTTCCTCTCTGAGGTCCTGCCTTTCTGGTGTGCCTTGACCCTGCTCTCCCATCAGGAGGATGAGTGATGGCCATAGAGCCATCCAGAGCTTCTCTGGGAGCCTCCTGTCCCCTGCACCTGTGCCGAGCAGCAGGGTACAGATTCAGTCAACCTTTTTCTGGGGGGCTGTCTGCCTGTGTCAGGGACATGGGTTCCTAGCTGTAGAGGTGAGTGCTCTGTCCCCTGGAGTTCTGGCACTTTGCCTGCTGGGTGCTGGTCACCTTCCACAGTTCTCATGGAAGTGTCTCAGCTCTGCAGAGACAGAGCAGAGCAGCGCAGTCTGTCAGCAGCTCCCAGGGCTTATCCCTCAGGTGCTGGGCTGTGCGGGACCACCTCAGCCAGGGCTCAGCCTCTGCTATATGAAACTGTGACTCTGGGTGATAAAACACCCTCCTTCAGCTACCAGGGCAGGGCACGGCTCTTAGGGCAGCTATGGAGCCCATCTTGCCTGAGCTGGTGTCCTGGTCCCAGGCAGGGAGCTCACGGGCCACTCTGTGGGCACTTCCCTCTCAGACTGGAGCAGAGTGTAGACAGTATATGGCCCAGGAGCACCCCAGTCAGAGTGTCTGCCACAGCCGCTGGGCCTCAGCCAAGCGTCGTCTCTCTGAGGAACAGCTTGGTTGCCTCACCACTGTGTTTGGTCCTGCTGTCCACACCCCAGGCTCTTGTGGTTGTGGAGAGTGTGGCTGCAGTAGGACGATGGCACTCTCTGTTTCTGGGCTCTCTGTGGTAAAAAAAAAGGTGCCAGGTCTGTGGACCACCACAAGCCCACTGAGGCCTCAGAAGGGCACCTGTCCCCATCAGCTCCTAGCCTGTGCCTAAGCCTGCAGGGCCACCCCCTTATAGGTGGGGAAATTGAGGCTTGAAACTAGAGCCTACCCTGACCTGGTGCAATGTCAGGTAGCAGCCATATTTCTTCATTTTGCTGCCCAGGGAAAACAAATGGGGTTGGGTGTGCTCAAGGGAGGGTGCCCTGGCTCCAGGCCCAGGCTGTGAGGTCCTACCCTGAGAGCCTCACAGTGGACAGCAGTCATGGATGGCTAGGACAGGTTCCCTAGGGACTCCTACTGGCCAGTGGAAGGTGGGTGAGGAGAGACTTCACGGGCACACCTGGCCTCCAGTGGGCCAGGCTGCAGTGGGCCCTGAGCAGGACAGTTCTGCCTTTAGCCTGGAATGTTCCCTCCCAGGCAGGGGACTCTGCTTTCTGCAGACTAGGTACTGTCCTGCCCCATGTTCTGGGAAGGGCTGAGGGCCACTCAGCTCAGTCCTGAACTCTATCACAACAGGTGTGTTCCGTTTCCACACTCACCTTTGACCAGGGGAAGGGCTGTAGCCACTCGGTCCCAGGTAAGGGACAGGCTCTAGAAGATCTACTAACCTGCTGCTTTTTCTGCTTCCTCCCATGCCAGCCTCTTGCTGGTGACCACAGTAACTAGTCTATCCCCACTGTGAATGTGTGTCAAGATCATGTCCCCCCACCACATACAACATTGCACACTACAGACCTCACACCACAGATCACACCTTACGTATTGTACACGCCACACACACCTTTCCCAGCACTCACTGAAGGACTGAGTGGCAGCCTCCTGCCTTGTCTTGTCCTGGCCGTCATTGCCCCCTGGTGGCCAAGTCCATCCCTGTGCAGTCACAGGAAGACCAGGCAAGGTGTGCCCTGCTCCAGGGCGTGTAACACACAGCTCCACCATCACTCCTGTGCATCTGGTGGGTGGTAGGAAGGCTTGGGCAGAGTCTGGATATTTGATCATCATCACTCAGCCCCAGGGAAGCACGTGCTTCCCGTCCTAGCTCCTTGGGGCCGTGTGGCCGCTTCACTGCCCCTCCTCCGACTGAAAAGATGACAGTCTCTTCTCTGCCTCTTTGCTTGCCCTGGCATGGACTAAAGTCGGCCCAGTCAAGCCCAGCCAACGCCAGCTCCAGCTCCGACTCCAGCTCCGACTCAGACTTTGAACCGTCTCAGAACCACAGCCAAGGTGGGTCTGAGGGGGAGGGGGAGGTGGTAGACGTGGATGGAGGTGGACACTAGGCACAGCCCGGGAGAGGCATGGCTCTTGGGGAATGGGACTGCTTGTTGCTTTAGAAAGACTGAGCCTGGGCTTACGCTCTTTAGCCAGGGCTTCCTTTGGGCTGGCATCCCTTCTCCTGGGCCAGAGATTGGTTGATAAAGACAAGTAGCTGTGGTCACCTGTGGAGATTGATTGATAAAGACAAGTAGCTGTGGTCACCAGGAGTCACGTCATTCCCTGGGGACCACAGGCCTGTAGCCAGAGAGGTGCTCACTCCTGAGGAATGGTCACTCAGCATTGTAGAGCCAGCCTGTTCTGATCTATCAGGATGATCTGTGTGTTGGGCCTTCCCAGGGGGCATTTAGGCTGGCTTCTGTATTCTGCCTCAGCAGACTGGGATCAGGCCCAAGCACGGCCAAGCTGTTTTGATGAGCCTACCTCCCATGGTGGCAGCCTCCTTTGGGGACAGGAGCTTGACTGGGGGATGGGGTCCTTGAAACTCATACTCTCCAAGGTTCTTGCCTGCTAGTTAGGGAGGGAACCAGCTGAATTGGCATCACATGACCAAGGTAATTGAGGGCTTTGTGTCCCTTTGTTGCCTTGGCAACAGGAATATAAACCAAGATGCCGTATGTAGGGGACTGGAACTGGGTGCCTCTGAGAAAGGGGAGGACGGTGGACCTAGAGCATTATACAGGGTTTCTGAGGCACTGGGTACCCTCACAAAGGGGTGCAGTCTGGGTGGGGCTGTGGTCCCAGACAGAGTTATGGGCCACCTGGGACTCTGAGCTTTGGCTGCTGTGATGGAGGGGTCTTTCAGGCCAGTCACAGATCAGGAGCCTGAGACCTGTGAGGAGGGCCAGGAAGGTAGGGGTTGGGGACCCTACAGATGGTGATGAGTCTGGGGTGGCCCTGGGGTAGGCAACCAGAGGCTCAGCTCTCCCCTGTCTGCTGCAGGCCCCCTACGCTCCATGGTGGAGGATCTGCAATCTGAGGAGTCAGATGAGGATGACTCCTCGTCAGGAGAGGAGACCACTGTCAAGGCCAATCCAGGCCGAGAGTCCAGGTGAGGGGCCTGGGTGGTGCAGAAGCCGTCTGAGTGTTGGCCTTCACTGTCAGGGCAGGTTGAGGGACTCTGGAGCTGGCCAGGCTGTCCTTTTCATCATGGCGTCCACCACCCTGGCTTAAGGTTAGCTGTCTGCGGGAGAACTGGGCATAACAGAGGTGTGCTGGAGAGTGGGAGGCATGAGGTCCCGGGTGAGCCAGCATTAAGGCAGCCTTCCCCCATGGTGAGCGTGTCCTTACTTAGGGGAGTCAGAGACAGAGCAGCGTAACCTTCCCCCGTGGTAAGTGATAACTTACCCAGGTGAGTCAGGGTTAAGGCAACCTTTCCTCACTCCTGGTAAGCATATCCTTCCTTACACTGGGTCCCTAGAATGGGAGATCTGCCGGGGGGTCTCCTTTTCAGGCCTCCAACAGGCTGAGTGAGCACTAGGCTGTGACAGGCAGAACTGGGCATGGCACAGCAACCCAGGGCTCCAGTAGCCCTGCTTTAGGTTGGTGTATCTAACAATTTACTGTAGAGAGTCCCAGAAACTTTGACACATTCTGGCCATAGCTCCTTTCACGTCACCCAGGGCTACAGCTTTTGCGTATCTACAGTGAGCCACCCGCACACCACCCTACACCCAAGAACCTTGAGATTAAAGCCTAGCTCCCACAAGGATCTGGCCTCTGCTCACAGAGAGGACTTGACCCTGGGAGAAAAGGGGAAAGCAGGTTCTTGAGAGTCACAGGCAATTCCCTCCAAAGGGGCCATAGTTATCCTGTAGGGACATGATCTTCAGGGTGTTTGTGAAGGTCTTGGGTGGGAGCTTGCTAGCCAGCAGAGCTGGAATTGTCCCTGTTGTTAGGAAAGGGTCACACACAAGTGATAGAGGAAGGTCATCTGTCTATGTGTTACTTTCATTGGTTAATAAAGAAAC
>LOJH01021327.1:0-20358 GCA_001685095.1 Ellobius talpinus | reverse complement strand
GGATAAAGAAAATGTGGCACATTTACACATTGGAGTACTACTCAATGGTAAAAAGAATAGAAATAGAAAAAAACATACTGAGTGAAGTAACCCAGACCCAGATAGACAAATATAATATGTATTCACTCATAAGAGGATACTAGCTGTAAAATAAAAGATATTGATCCTATAGTTCATGATCCTAGAGAAGCTAAGTAATAAGGTAAACCCTAAAAAAACATACATAGATCTACCTGGAAAAGGGAAATAGACAAGACTGCCTGAAAATATTGGGAGCATGTAGGTGGGGGGAGAATAAATGGTCAAAGGGGAAGAGGAGAGGAGAAGGGAATGTGGGAGGAGAACTTGAGGGAATGGGATAGTTGAGATGGAGGAAGGACAGAGATGAGAGCAAGGAAAGAGATATTTTGATTGAGGGAGCCATTATGGGACTAGCAAGAAACCTGACACTAGAGAAATTCCCAGGAATCTACAAGGATGACCCCAGGTATGATCCTAAGCAATAGAGAAGAGAGTGCTCAAACTGGCCTTGCCTCATAGTCAGATTGATGAATATCTTAAATGTCATCATAGAACCTTCATTCAGCAACTGATGGAAACAGAGTCAGAGACCTTCAGCAGAGCAATGGACTGAGCTCCCATTGTTCACTTGAAGAGTGGGAGGAGTGAGAATATGAGCAGGGAGGTCAAGACCATTATGGGGGCACCAACTGAAACAGTTTATCTGAGCTAAGGGGAGCTCACTAACTCTAGTCAGAGAAGGAAAGAATCAATATAGGTCCAAACTAGTCCCTCTGAATGTGGCTGACAATTGTATGGCTGGGGTAGACTGTGGGGTAGTGGCACCAGAACTTATCCCTACTGCTTGTACTAGCTTTTGGGGAATATATTCTCTTCGGATGGATACCATGCTCAGCCTAGATATAGTAGGGAGGGCCTTGGACATTCGCCAAAGCAGTGTATGTGCCTTACCCTCTCTGAAGAATGGATGTGGGTGGGAGTGGGGATATAGGTAAAGGGAACGGAAGGAGGAGAGGAAGAAGGTACTGAGATTGGTACTTGAAATGGAAAAAAAGGTTTTCTTTTTACAAAAGAAAAATAAAATAAATTTTAAGAAAAAGAAAAAAAAACACCACATCTCCTACCTGAGTAAGTCCCTTTTTAGAATACCTGAAACTGGCTTAATTACTGATAAATGGTTTTCAGTTGTTAATATGGGTTGATCATCTTTTTGAGTGGTTCCTGATATGTTATGATAAACCCATCTATACATGTTTCTATAATCACCATCTAGGCTCTATGTCTTTCTGTTTTCCCATGACAGCCTTGCCCCGTAGGATTGTCCTAGTCCAAGAACTAAGTTGTGGTTCCATCCTATAGGCCTGTGGCACATCCACTCCACTGAAAAAGGCAGGAATAAGCATGTTGAGCCATAACAGTAACTTTCCAGAGACTTGCAGAGCAACTGAGACTTCTATAGGTAAAAGTCAGTCAGGGAAGTCTAGAGGCCAATGATAGACTCATTAGTGAGTCGTCATTTTAGTACATGAAGTTATGCTGAATAGTTAATACCTCAGGAATATGTGCTACTTAACATGTTCCTCCATCTGCATTCTTATGTATTTACTGTACACATCTGTAGTACTTCATTTGTCTCTGTCTAATGTACCTCTGGAGCTGTTTGCACACATATAATAGATCCCATAACTAATGAGCTTTGTCCATCCCAATTCATTTACTTATTCTGTGTAGCTGAAGTGAGTTTTTGTAAATGGCAATTAATACAGACTACAAAGGAGGAACAGAAGGAGATAAGGCACTGAGGGAAGGAGCTTTCTGTGCTTCCACAGGCTCTTAACTACTTCCATGTAAGTGGCCTACAGAAATTCTGCAGCTGAGCACAGAGTAAGATGCTGCATGCATAAGACTGTATGAATAGCTCAGACTGTGTAGAATGAGGTGTGACTAGTGGCAGAACTCTGGCCAAGTGCTTGTCTGTAGTCCTAATGTTGCTTGCACCCTCCAAAATGCATGCTGAAATTCACTTTCTTTACTGTAATAGTAGTAAGAGATGGTGGCACCTTCAATACATACTTGTTTTTTCCTTTAATTTTTAATAACAAAATTTCATGTATAACAAATATTACATATTAAATAACACTATAATACAATGGCTTGATATAGTTTTAAAGAAAAGGGAAATTTTTTTAACAGGTAAAAATACCCTCCCCACAAAACCTTTTTTAAGCCAAATCACTTATTTCTAAGTGGGTCAATGTGACAAATGTACCCCATGAATAATCATTTCTCATTTCTATTGTATTAATGGTTATTGGATTAAAAGAAAACTCAACTTTCATAATCATGGAATTAAAGGGATGACACATGGCGGATTTCTTCAGAATGTATGAATTGTTCTTGTTATATTAGTAGCCAGAAATGTGAATTCGCATAACCACCATGAGAAAAGGAAAACAAACAAGCAAAACAAAACAAAACTCTGGTATGAAACTAGAAAAAATAGCTTTAGGTTTTGCTTCATGACCAATGTGTCTTTTGGCCTCCATCCTTCTTCATCACCCAACCACCTTACTTTGGTCTTCTATGAAAAGTTTAGGCTATACCCACATGTAAAACCTACTAACTTATATACAGATATAAAACATAATCTAGGACCAACACATGAACTGTCACAACACCTGACTTATATACTACAGTTCTATATTGATAAAGACAGCCCACTATTAACAGAAAATAGACAGTTAAGCCAACTGACCAGAATAGAGGACCTATAAATAAGCAGACGAAGTTATAGACACCTAATTTTTTGTCAAAAGTCACAGAAAGAATCAATGAAGAAAATATATCCTATTTAACAAATGGTCCTGGCAAAACTGAGTATACATCTACAGAAAAATGAAATTATGTCCATATCTTGTACATTGTACAAAAATCTACTTAAAGTATATAGAAGACTTTAATTTAAAACATGAAATCTAATAGAAGTAAGCATGGAAAATATTCTTCAAGATGTTTAGATAGTCAGGAACTTTATGAAAGAACTAGAATATATAGGACCTAGTCCTCAGATTAAAAAGGTGGGAATATATGAAATTAAAAGTTTATGCATGGCAAAATCCTATCAATATACTAATTAGATTGTGCATAGAATGAGGGAACATGTTTAGCTTTTATACTTGAGTTAAAGGGCTAATATCTATAATTTACAAAGAATTGCAAAAATTTAACAAAGAAATAAAACTACCAATTAGCAAATGGGTTAATGATATGAACAGATAGTTTTCAAAAAAAGAAACACAAACTGTCAATACCTTTTTTTAAAAGGGGCCAGAATCCCTCATTATCAGGTATACTGGCATTTCAATTGTATTTTAATAAATACAACTTGTATGAGGATCAGAAAATTAAAACATCCACAATGGCCAGCCTTATAGACCAGGCAGCAATGACACACACATTTAATCCCAGAAGACATACTAGCTTGCCATAAAACCAGGGGTAGTGATGCACACCTTTGATCTCAGCCCTAGAAAGAGTTATAAAATGGGAAGGAGACAGCTCTCAGGATCATTCTAATTCTGAGATTCCTGGAGGCAGGATGGCTATTTCAGACTGAGGTTGAGGTAAGAGTCAGTGGCTGGCTGCTTTCCTTTTTGGATCTTCAGGTTGAACCCCAGTTTCTCTCGCTAAGTTTTATTAATCATGCATCAAACAGGAAATTGAAGATTAAGTTTAATAAGACACTCCCTCATCCCAATCAGAGTGGCTGTCATTAGGAAAGCTGAGAAGAAATGTCAGAAAGGATGGAAAGAAGGACTCCTTTGTGAGACTTAATACATCTATTATGTAGTAAGGCAGATCTGCTTGGAGCTTCCTCAAAAAAAAATAAGGATTATAACTATTGTATGACCTAGCTACACTACTCCTAGGTATATATCTAAAAGACTTCAAATCATATCATAGAGATATTTACTGATTCTTTTTTATAGTTATTGTTCATGATGACAGGGAATGGAACCAGTCTAGCAGTCCATCAAAAGATGAATTAAGAACAAAATGTGTTAAAAATACAAAGAGGAAATATTAACAGACTGTGAAGAAAAGTGAAATAATGAGATTTGCATGAAAATGGATGAACCCAAGATGTGTAATATTAAGCGAGGTGACCCAAACTCAGAAAGACTAAAATAACATGTTCATAGGTAGTTGATGTGTAGTGCCCACCCTTGCTATTGGGAGAGAACTGAGAGAGTTCTTGGTGATCTAAAGGATTTCTTACTTTGGTGTGACTGGATTAGCTCTCCTACCATAAAGTAATCTTTGTTCTCTTCTACTCACACCCTGCTTCCTCCACATTCTTTCACTCTGACACAGGACAAAGTGTCACCTGAACTCTAGTATATACTGATACCATGCTCTTGGGACCAATAGCCTTGAAAGTATGAGTGAAATGAACATCTTTCCTTTAAAAATTGTCTATTGTCAGGACTGGAGGTCAGTGGTTCCTACAATAGTTGGGAGGAGATATCGCTACCTATACTGGGTTTTCTAACAGGGTTCTCAGCACAGTCAGCCTCAAGCCTTGAGGGCAAAATGAGCTTCCTAGAGCAATCTAATGCTAATCCTTATTGCTGCAAAAGAATCAAAGGAAACAAAAGCACCCCCACCTACCCACACACCAGCAAAGTTAAATCTCTGACTCAAAGAAATGCAAATAGTTGGCAAGCAGCAGGTGTTGCAAGCAGGCCACTTGTTAATTTCCTTGCAGCAGACTCCTGAAATAACCACACAGAAAGTGTATTGATTAAATCACTGTTTGGCCAAGTACTTAAGCATATTGCCAGCTTGCTCTTACATCTAGAATTAAACCATCACCTTTATTTAATATTTTACCACAAATTTCGTGCACTACTGGCAAAGTTTCAGTGTGTCTGTCTCTGGCAGTGGCTCCAAGGCTTTTCTCTGTTCTGACTCTGCCTCCTTCTCCCAGCATTCAGTTTATCCCCCCTCCCTTCACCAGCTATGTTCTGCCTTGCTATAGGTCCAAATCAGTTTCATTATTAATCAGTGATGTTCACAGCATACAGAGGGGAATCCCACATCAAGCAGGTAGCCTGTAAAAAATGTAGTAGCAATCAAGAACAGACAGAAAGTTTCCTAGAGTCTATGCTGTCACCAAGGCACGTGACCATGGACTTCTTTCTGACAATGTTTGTTCTGCCCAGGATTCTTCAACAACCATTTTTGACAGATCTTATGTAATTGGATTGGTCCTATTTCTTCACCTCATTTGCATGTCCACATCCAGGCTATCAGGTCCTACTGACATTCTGGTACCTCCATAAATTTAGGTGTTCCCCAAGCCAAATCAGAGCTGCTAGGGAAGCCCATGGGGAGGGGTGTCATAAGATTTCAGAGTTCTGTTCCTGAGTCTAATTGGGACCCTGGCCAGAGACTTTTGATTTTTTTTTCCAAAGGTACAAACCTGAGGATTTCAGAACCTGGATCCCAGTGTACTCACTCACCAGAGAAGACACCCAAAAGGTTCAATGAAAGCATCCTGCACACCAGTCTTCTTTTCTTTATAGGGTACTCATCTGAACCAGCTTTCAACTCCGGCAGTGGTTTCAGGCAGAATGACTCTTTTGTACTTGATCTACGAAGAGTTCCCACTAGCCTAAGCTGCAGAGGGCAATTTGTACCTGCAGCTTTTTCTAGACTTCCATTAGAGACCTCCTACTTTCAGCTGGCTAGCTTAAAAGACTGCTCCAGGCTGGCACCCTGAAGCCCCAAGAGCCTTTGAGCTGTAACACTTGACTTTGTAACACTTCTCAGAGGTGCAATGCTTTCAGCTAGCATTCTCTTGTTACCTGAAGTTAAAACTTGTTTTATTTATATCTCACTTGGCAATCTCTTTTAAACTGTTTTGTTGAGTTTCAAGCTTATCAATTTATAATTGGCAAATGAAGTACCTCCCATTTGACACTCTTTGCTTTCTGTCCAATCCATTCTTGGAGATATAGATGGGACAAGAATCAAGTTGTAGATAAAAGATGAGCTTCTCTACTACAGTTCAGTTGACAACATTCTTGAGTTAAGTATAAGTATTATAGTTCAATCCTGACCACTCACATATATAAACTAAGCATGTCAACATACATCTATAATTCTAGTCCTGGGGAAGGGTTGGGAAGGAAAAAGAGTGTATCCATGTGTCTTGCAGATCTACTAACCTAGAAAAATCAGTGAGGTCCAAGTTCAGAAGAAATTCTGTCTCAAAAGTTGATGGTGGACATTGATGGAAATATACTGGACATTGACTTCTGGTATCCACATGCACGCATGCATGCACATAAAATAAATACATATACACATATACTTGACAGTGACTTCTGATATCCAAATACATACATGATCACATAGACAAATACATACACACATACATATACATGTAGAAAAATGACTAATTACCTAGTCAGAATTTTTATTCCACTAATAGGAGTTACATTTGGATGGGGTGGTAGTTTGAATCAAAATGGCCCCTACAGGCTCATGTAATTGAATGCTTGGGAAGTAGCACTATTTGAAAGGACGAGGAATTGTGGCCTTGCTGGAGTATGTGTGGCTTTTGTGTCACTAGGGGTGGGTTTTTATTCTTATTAAAGCATCCCTAATCCCTATTTGTGTTCTTTTATCTCTCCCATACATCCATAGGTACAGTTCAAGCTTAGATATATGTGTGCCATGTTCCACATGGTGTTAGGGACAGAACTGATTGGGATAGAAGGGTAATGAAGAAAAGACAGACAGACATACAGGCATAGACACAGACACACAGAAACCTGGACAGACTGAAGTGCTGGAATTAGGTGGTCTGGAATCTCTTCCTTCCACATTTTATTTTTAATTTTTATTCTTTAGTACTTCAAGACAGGGTTTTTCTGTGAGAGAGTCCTGACTGTCCTGATGTCCTGAAACTCACTCTGTACACTCTGTAGACTGGTCTGACCTTGAACTCACAGAAATTGTCCTGCTTCTGCTTCTCAAGTGCCACAATTAAAGGTCTGTGCTACCACTGCCCGTTTTGTGCCACTACTGCTTGGATGGTCTCGAATCTCTTATGGAAAAACCAAAGCATCTTAGAAACTTTGCATGACTATAACCTGGAGTTGAAGAGGCAAGCAGGATTACTGCATACAGCTGCACAAGAAGGCAGGGTTATTACATGGAGATGAGCAAGAAGGCAGGGTGGGTTAAGGCATACAACTGTGATGCATAATTAATAAAAAACACAGGGACAAATATTGGGGTTCAAACTGAAGGTTAGAAAAGCAGAACAGCCAGCCACTGACTCTTAACTCAACCTCAGTCCGAAATGGCGATCCTGCCTCCAGGAATCTCAGGGTGAGACTGTATCTGTGAGCTGTTTCCTCCCCTTATATTCCTCTCCAGGACAGAGATTACGGGCATGCATTACTGCACTGCCCAGTTTCTATGGCAAACTAGTGTGGCTACTGGGTTTAAAGGTGTGTATCACCACTGCCTCTGGTCTGTACTGCTGAGAGGTGGGGCTTTTTGACTATTTGATCTTCAGGCAAGCTTTATTTATTAAAATACAAATGAAATATCACTACACAGCCGGTTCAAGAAGACAGGTTTAGTCATTCTCAGTTGGAGCGGTCTCTGTAGGAGAGCAGACTTCATTCTGTAAACACCCAGGAGTGAGAGCTCTGTGGTGGTCATTTTCAGCACCACTTCAACAATTGTACTTGGTCAGTTCCTTGAGGAAGTCTTTGCCTTCCCTCTCAGCCTGAGACTTGGGGATTCTTGAAATGTCTTTTCCTATGTCTATAACACCCATTCCCTGAGGACTTCGCTCAGGACTTTCTGCTCCATACATGTTTGCATGTTAGAAAGCATTTTTTTTCCCCAAGAAGAGTAGTAGTGAATTTGTTTTTCTTCCTTTTTCTTGCTCATGGTCAATAGCCTGACTTCCTCTGGGACATTTGGAATCTCTTCTGAAAAACCTTCTCAGGACTGTTTCATCATTATTCATCATAGTAGGTATAAAAGAAAATCTGTAACTCAAATTTCAAAATGAATCTGCCGATTTATGCAGAAGCTGATACGGAATGTTCTTCTTTTCTTAGGTAAACCTGAAATTCAAGTTAGGGTTGTACGATTTAATTTTTTGAGATAAAAATCCTAAGCACAGCCTTGATATAGGACACTGGACTACTTTTGCTCCCAGTGCTAGATCTGCTCTCCTGTTGGCATTTTTAGGTTGCTTCCCATTACACATGACAAACACACTCATCATCCGCAACGGTTTCTACTTTTCTGTCTAGTTTTCAATTTATTTTTAGAGTTATTACTCCTTTAATTTCACTTACTTTGTTTTATGGAAGCTGACCTGCTTCTGTCTTTGGCATCTTGCTTTGGAAGTAATATAGTTAGTTTTATGCAGAGTATTTTAACTCAGACTGTGGATTCATAGGAATGTTTTAAATTTTTGAGGCTCACGTTATTTATTTATTGGTATAACCCAAGTTGTGACCAGGAAATTTTCTGATTTTATCCTTGATAAAGTTACATTTACCTTAGACAAGTTCTTGTTTTGTCTTGCTTATGCACCGTGCTCCTGTCTATAGCCAGCACAATCTAGCAGGCTGGGGAAAGGAGCTTGACGTCCTTAATTGCTTTTGTATCCCAAGCCTTTGTAGCAAACTGTGCTTAGGATTGTCACTTTCAATGAACTTTATTTGAGGACAATGACAAGACAAGAATTTCTGTAGTTTCATTACAGTCTCAGATGTTGTTGATTGTGGTCGTATAAAGACATTTCAAAGTACAGACTACTTGAATAAATTATCAAGAACCAGAAAGAAAAAAAATAGCCAACTGAAACCATGATTTCTGAACAACAAAAATAATAAGCTCCATCATTACCATCACCTTCTTCTGGGATGTTTGGCCATAAAGAGAACAACCACTTTTCCTGCCAGGGTATGAAGTATATACAAAAATTCCAGAAAATATCACATTTTACTATTTGAAATGGATTTTCAGATATATATTAGAAACTGCTGTGACCCCACAATAAAAAATGAATATTTACTTCTCAGAAATATGGGTTAGAACACATTGGGACTAATGAGACTACATTTTTTTTACTCAAAATAATATAGCTACATATAAATAGTATGGTTAAAACCATAAGCTTATTTCCATAATTTTTATGAGATTTATATTTCACATTTATGAAAATATTATTACTTCCAGCATATCTTCAATCTTAATACATTTTCTCCTGAAACCTGATAAGAGCCATGAAGGTAATATAAGTTCTTGAAAGAGCAAATATTTGAAGGAATTATTAATATGAAATAAAATATGCTTTCCAAGTGTATCATCAAGACATGTAATCTAGAGAATAACATTAGATTTAATATTCTCCATTCCAGTGTCTGTGGGCAGTATTGATCCAATCTCTGTATGGATTTTTATATTACTGAGTGTGGAGGAATGATGGACCAATTTCCACACTACATTTGATTTTGTAGCAATTTTATTAAAACTTGATGTAATGCATTCCATAGTTAGTTTATTAATTCATTTTATTTATAAAATTATGGCTAAGTTCATTTTATTTGAAGAATTTCTTTACTTCTTTGTTTTCAGAGGCACGGTAATATCATTCAATCCTTTGATTGTAGAAACACCCAATGATGTTAGTGGAAATTAGATGCAGAGTGATTTGGGTGAGTTACCCAGAGTCACAGCATCTGGCTGTTTATCTTATGATTTCATAAGTTACTGTAAGTAAAATCCCCATATTTTAGAAAAGCCTGTGATCATGAGAATGCTACAACACATAATTTCATAACCTTGCTTATCATTGCATTAATTTTAAGCTAAAATAGCTAGTAACAGTCTGTATAGTAATGTGGTAAATATTCTGTCTCCTTGTAGATGAAATACACATAGACCTTTATTTAAATATGTGGTGCAAATGAATTCCGATTAAAAGAGGAAGATATTGTATGATTGAAGGAGCTGCATTACATTTCAAAAGCTGTACTGGAATCTTAAAGTGGATGCTGAAGATGAACTGATATTTGTGTTTGGGCCTTAAATGCAAATGACCTTCTCAAGAGGGTCCTAACATTGGCTTTCTTCATGCATTTGTTTTGTTTCCCAAGACAACAGCATTCTTGCTTCTAAGTGGTGTTTTATTTCTCGACATTTGTCAGCTAAATTATACACTAGTCTTACTCTGGTCTCTAAATTACTGTCTTTTCAGAAGCTAAGTATTTCTATTTATGAAAATTATTTGTGCATTCTCTTGTTCAATTTTCAGAAGCAAATTTTATTTTCTTATTTGCAAATTATTGTGGTGTCTATGTACATATAAGCTCATGTAAATTATTGCAATGCCTTCTTTTTCACACAGCTAGTAATATAAATGCAGAAACAACTATAGTACATCACTATAATTTGTTCAGTAAACTTACCTTCACATATTAGTGATTTTGTGTCGGTTCTTTATTCCATTGGCATGTGTTTGCTGTATGTTGTATTATAATTGAAAAATAAAGGATAAACAAATGCATTTGGATGTCTTTCTTCAGTATTTTATTTTATTGCTCTATGTGAGAATGTTAATTCTCACAAATGTTTTAATATCTGAAACTTTAATTAGGGGTCAAGAGTGAGCACAATGACATGAGGAAATATAGTTCCTGGCCATTTCATTGTGGCCTTCCCTTTAATTATCATCCTGCTCACAATTATGGATTTGGCAAGAACCAATCCTGGCCATATTCAATTATGATAACATAAGCCTTATGCAGTTATCTTTTATGAAAAACTATCATTTGAAATTAAAGCTTCATTTGTTTGTTGATTAGTTCATAATACTCTTAAAAAGCATTGCTTATTACTTTAAGAATCAATATTCTCTTTCTTTGGTGAAATGCCTCCTTTTCAAGAATATCAATCACTTTTGGTTAACATTCTAGGGACTCTCTGAGCTTTACTGTAAAGGTATTCAAAATGATGTGCTGGTTCTTAATGCTTCTGAAAACATTCTCCTGACTGTGTGTTTAGTACACATCTTTAACGCACCCTTCAAAGTCCTTTTAACTTTCTGTATGTAGAGATAGCATACCACTCTAGAAGTGCATGTCTACACTTCAGATTCAGGGAGGTATTGTAAATATATGGCCTGTCGTAAATCTGTATCCTAAATTAATATCTTTATTTTCACTCTTGGGAACTACAATGCCCATCATAGTATGAAGACAGTTAAAATAAGAAAAAAAATACTTAATAATGACAACATATAACTTTCTCTAATATTCTCTCACTCTCAAATATATATCCAGGCAAATAGATGCACCAAGTGATGGAGCCATTGAATATGAGCATGGCTCTGTAGAAAATCTGGTAGTCTTCTGCCAATATTAGCGATAAATCAAGTTGAAAGAATTGACCTCTCCTCTTTTTAAACCACTAATAATAATAATAAACAACTCTAGCAAAATGGAATTCTTTCTTCGGGATTTTTGCATACTAACCTTTACTCTATTACCCACCATTGTGTACTGGAGAATGTAGGCTATATAGATCTACTATTTCACTGATGTTACCTATGAACTTCAAGAAATGAAGTGATCAAGCTATAGCTTGCCTTCTGTTTTCAGTTACATTGATATAGACTAGTTTTAGGGGCAGGAGAAATGGCTCAGAAAGAAAAGTCCTTGATAGGCAAACATGAGAATATAACTTTAATCTACACTTTAAAAACAGCAAGTGTAATGTTGCATGCTTGTAATGGCAATGATGGATATTCAGGGAGAGGAGGAATCTAGGGAGTGCTGTACAACTAATTTTGCTAAATCAGTGATCCTGAGTTTCAGTGTGAGAGCCTATATCAGAAATATAAATTGGAGATGGCTTGATAAAGTCAATTCATTACAACACATACACATATCTAGAAAAAACTCAAAGTATACATGTGGCATCTTTAAGCTCCTTACTTCTCCATGTTATTAATGTTTTTTGCTTGTTTGATGATTGTTGGTTTTCTTTTTTGTTGCTTGTTTTTGATTGGTTGATTTTGTTTAATGACAGGGTGTTATTGCTTAACCCATGCTGGTCTGGAACTCACGATGTAGATGAGGTTGGCCTGGGACCTCAAAGAAACCTGTTCGTTCATACCCCATAAGAGCATCTGTCTCCTTAGGCAGCTACATGATGCCTCTTTGATTAGAACTTCTGTTTATAGTCACTCTAAAATGGGTATTGCAGTATCACATATTGGTGTTACCTGACATTTGCTGGTGACACTTGTGCTGAGTATCCTATGCTTGTTTTCCATGCATGTGTCATGTCAGGTGTGCAAGGCCTCTTGTCCTATTTATTATAGGTTTGTCCACTTTTGTATTACTGGGCTTTAAGTCTTTTGTGCATTATTTATGTAAGCACCTTAGGTATGGGTTTGTAAATTTCTCACAGTGTATGTGTGTTTTAATTAATTAATTTATCTATTATTCTCTTGGTGGGTCTTCACAGAGGAAATGTTTTAAAAGTATACTGAAATTCGCTGCATCAGAGATTCTTTTCTTTTCTGACTGTGGTTTTTGTGTTTTTCTAAAATTTCGTTGCCAAATCCAGGCTAAGAACATTTGCTCCAATGCTAACTCTAGAGATTTTGTAGTCTTTTATTTTATAATTCTTTGTGTGTTTAATGTATAATTTTATACATTATATATCTTTATTAGATAATATATGATTTTTAAGTTCATATATGTGAACTGTCAGTATATATATGTAGAGAGAGATAGATATGAACTTTAAAAATATATATCCTTTTTTCATAAAATGTATCTCTAATTATTATAGTGCAATTTATTGAATTGCTGCTTTATCGCTATTTTGTAGCTGTTGCTCCTATGTAAAAGCTCAGTTCCAATAGTAGTATGTGTCTGGAGTGCCTCCCTATCATTTATGACTTGTCTGCTCTTGAACCAATATCACATTTGTTGTTACTGTAACTTTATACTGAAGAATTGCTGACGGGCAACTGGTCTGCAGGTGAGTATATCACCACTAAAAATGGGACAGTTCTTTACTAAACAAAATTGTGCTTTGGAATCTAGTTCCAAAAATCTGACTTTGGAACTTAGTTCAGTGTACCCACCCTTAAACGCCTTTTACAGCGCCCCTTGGCTCTCAAGGGGTTCTTCGCCTTCTTCACCTCCAGATTCCCCTACAAACCCCTTTCGAGCACTCTCTGGCCCTCTGCTCTGCTGCAGGAGGGACATTTCTTGTAGGGGAGTCCCCTCTGCCCCCCAGCTTCAGACTGGGGAGGGAGCATTAGGAGGGGAAGTTGCTGCTTCTGGATTTCCAGGGGAGGTAGTTTCTTCCAGAGCCACAGATGGAGAAATGACACACCTGTTTCCTGTAAATGTTAACCCAGGAAGTAACTTGCCTAATGTCTGGTACTCTTGGGAAGCCAGGATCTTAAGGATTTAACGATAGCTGTAGCTGAAGATGAGCCAAATTCACCCTGGGCGGAAACCATCCTCCAGGGGTTAGCCCATCAATTTTGCACTGCCTGGGACTGGAGAGATCTGGCCAGGGCCGTGCTTATGGGATCTCTTTTTCTTAATATTATTTTGGGAAGCCCTACTTCATCAGGCCTTTGTGACCTCACAACTAATTGCCTTACCATTCTAAGGGATAATAACTTCAATGTGGCTCCAGATAAAATTCAGTCTATCCCTCCCTTTCAAAATTTTGGGTTCCATCTTGTTCCTTGTTTCAGTTTCTCCAGCCAAACCCCAAGTACACATTCATGATTCATATACCCTACCTCAGCTCCAAAAGGTACTAGAAGAAATAAATTGGATAAGGCTATGGATATTTGTTTCCATGGAACAGTTGGCTCTATTGCTTGGACTCCTAAGGGGCTTCAATCTCTCATGCCAAGTTACTTTATCCTCTCACCATCGGCAGATCTTACGTCAGGTCCAACAAGCCATTGACACGGCAACCCTGAGGAGCTTTGATCCTAACCTACCTGTTTTCCTATATATCTTTCCTGGGGAAACCTTGTGTACCAAATTATTAGTGCAGGAGGCGGAGCCTATTCATTGGGTTCACCTTTCAGTGGGCAGAGTTCCCAGGGTCTATCCCATGACCAATAAGCCAATTGCACCATTAAAGGCAGGGATATTTCAGTCAGGACATTTGGCACAGAACCTCATTCCCATATTGTTCCATTTAAAATCATTGATCTCACCTGGCTTCAGAGAAATAATAGTAGAATTGCCGTAGTCCTTGATGGATTATCAGGAAAAACTGATTGCCATTATGTCCCTCACAAATGGATGAGCTCTTTTTCTCGACTGGAGTGGAGGCCCCCTAAACATTTTCTGTCTCAACTCAACCCCGATTTTCTTACAGTGTTTACTAATGGGGGATTCTTGGGGGCCTCTCTTGTTGTATTTCCACCTCTCTTACAGGGAGAGAAGCCGATGCCTATAAAACCAATTTCCCATGAGGTGGAGGGATCTGCACAGTTTAAAGAATTATTTGCCATTTTTATGGCATTGGATTCCATACCAGAGCCATTTAATCTATTTTCTGATAGCCTCTATGTGGTAAATCTTTTGCCTAACCTGCTTGAGGCCCATATTAGACTCCAAGCCTATATCCCCACTTATGATTCAAGCTCGCCTCCTTCTTAAACAAAGGATTAATTCCATCTTTCTACAATATCTTAGAAGTTACCCAAACTTAACTGGATTTCTCTCCAGGGAAAATCAGCTGGCTGACCGCCTGGCTTACATGCCTCATTGCAATACTACTTTGGAAGCACACATTTCCACCTTTAACCCACGTTAACTGGAGGGGCCTAAAACATAGGTACCAGTTAAAGACCTCAAAAAAATTGTTTGGACTTGTAAGTCCTGTCAGCCTTTTCTCCAGGTTCCTCCCTTCCATAATCTGAGGAGCAAACCCTGGGGGCTTCACCCTGACCGTCTCTGGCAGATTGATGTTACACATTATTCTCCATTCACCTTGGCTTACCTAGCCAAATTAAAACAGATAATGGCCCATGCTCTATCGGTAAGGCCTTCCTTTATAGATTTTCTACAAACTTGGAAAATTTCTTATTCCACTCATTCCATATAATCCAAGGGGACAGGCCATGATGTGGAAAAAAATGACATGTTCTAGGTTATATTGATTTGATGAGGTTATCTTTAAAATTGTTAAAATAAAAATAAGGAAGAAGCTAAAAGAAAGCAAACAAAAACAAAAGCAGTGTGTAGAAGCAATATTAATACCATTTATGAGGGTTGCTGTGAAGATTGGAATGTGGTACCCCTGTCAGAGGCTCAACATACCAGATGTGACATAAGGATTTCTCCACATAAAAGTGATGATCATTTCCTGTGTTCTGTGGCAACTAATCTTGAAGATGTCTTTCTGGGGTGATTTCCAAATTTTATGTTTGTTTTTAACAATAACTGATTATAAGACAAGTCTTAGTTTCAGTGAGTAAATGAGGCCTCAGTAGTGGGTACAGGAAGTAGGTAGATTGGAGTCTATCACAGACTCGGCGTGCAATATCTATATAATAGAGCTGGGGTACAGCATGAAGATTTTGTTTCTATCTTAGCTAAAGTAGACAAGAAAGGACTAAAATACCCAACATAAATTGCTAAATCCCTTGTTGTACATTTCCTTACTATCACTTCATTTAAATTAAAAGCACTTGTGGGCTCCATGCAAGTATAAATGGATTGTGACTGATGATAATGATGATGACTGATATTATCATGCTTCTTTTCTACTGTCTTTTTCTACTTCTAGGGGATGAGGAGATGTGTTTATTTAATTAAGCATACAAAACCAGATGCTTTACTCTCAGGAAGAGTGGTAAGTTTGCTATGGCCAATTTGCATGCAAGGATGTTGGCATTCTAAAATACTCTACCTGATAATGTTCCTGTTTTCTACCAGGCACAATCACTATTAGCTTACTTTAACCAATTGGTCATAGTGAATGAATTGTCTTATGTATACATCATATTTTATAGGATATGTTTGCTACAAACAGCTTTATAAAACTATGATAAAAGTAAGATACATTTAGAATTTAAAAGGCCATACATAGAAAGAAATTTGAAAATAAAACTTTTAATAAATTTAGATTTACAAAAACTTGAAAACTTAGACAATGAGGACAATGAAAGCTTTATTTTGGTGGGGGTTATTCACAAGAACATGAAGCATATAATGTCAAGAGGATGGTTTCACTCTCCCCACCACAATTTCCTAAGTGTCCTTTGACTTCAGTAGCATGAACATTCCTTTCCCACAAAATTCACTGTTGAGCTTTCTTCTCTGTCATTTATTATGGTGTTTTCAATGGTTCTTTCCAAATCTTTATTGGCCAAATAGCTATATGCACACATACACTTGCGTGTGTACACACACACATACACATGCACATGTGCATACTCATGTATACACACCATACACACTATATATACATTGATAAATATATATATAATATGTGCAATATACATGTAAATTTGTATAATATAAATTTTGTACGTACATACCTACATACATATACAATTATACATATGGAGCTCCTAAAAATGAGAGCAGGGGGGATGTCCCTAATGTTCTGGTTGGCTCTTAGGAAGGAAGGAAAACTGCAGTTGGGAAGCAAAATAAATAAATTAATTAAAAAAAGAAGAAATCCAAAGCATTTTCTCCACAAATGAAACTCTCTAACAAACTTTCTTATACATGACATCTGTGCATAGTGAACAGTAATTAATCTAGAGTTTATTCCTTAAATTGGGTATTTGTTTTAAGATAATAAACACAAGGATGAAAAAGTAACTAAATTCAGGATATGTTTGCTTATTATGAAGAGTGGTGGGTAATTTAAATGAAAGGTTAACAAGGGAAATTACAACTTGTTTTAAAATGCTTTTATCATTAAAATGTATCAGAATTAAGATAATATGATACCAAACAATAAATTTCTTTAAACTGTATGTGACTTTTAATATTTCATTCTAGGTACTATATATTTTATTATATATAGTAATAATATTATTTATATATTTCATTCTAGTTTATATAATTTCAAAGTTAAAAATTATATTTATATTGCTAAGAAAGTTACAATCTAGTACTAGATACAGCACTAGATCATCACACAACCATAGAATAGTAAGTCATGTATTGCTTATGCATGTGTAAGAAATAGAGAGGAGGAAGAAGAGATTCCCGCAACAAAGCATATGAACATAAATATATTTCTGAATAAAATTATATTCACATGTGTTTGGGCTGGTTGAGTTCTAATCTGATAAGCACTTGGGGAAATTCCAAAGAAAAACTAGCAGATTTTAAAACTGTTCTTTTATAAATTTTGTTGAAAGCATGGAAATATTTTACATATTTTCTGAAAAAGTTGAAGAGAAGGACGAAGGATCATATAGCAAGGGGGATCAAGATCATGATGGGAAAATCCACAGAGACAGTTTTCCTGAGCTAGTGGGAGCCTATACACTCAGGACTGACATCTGGGGAACCAACATGGGACAGTTGTAATTACACTCTGAATGTAAGTGACAGTTATGTGATTTGATCTGTTGGGGTGGCCACTGGCATTGGGATTAGGACTTATTCTGGGTATATGCACTAGTTTTTGGAGCCCATTCCCTATGGTGAAATACTTGGTTCAGCTTTGATACAGTGGGGAGAAGCTTGGTCCTGCCTCATCTTAATATGCCAGACCTTGTTGACTCCCCAAGGGAAGACTTATCTACTCTGAGGAGTTGATAGGGGCAGGAAAGGGAGATGTGAGAGGTGGGAGAAAGGGAGGGAGGGGGAACTGGGACTGGTGTGCACAAAGAAAGTAAATTTTAAAAAAGGAAAAATAAAAAATAAAAGGTTCATTCCATGTTAGAAGCCGATAAACCTGGAAAAGCAGTGAGGGAATTGGTGCCAGTACACATGAGCCAGGAGCAAAGTGTACAGACACATTTTCACTCTGGGGCAATTAAAGAAGAGTAATGCTCAAATGTGGGACTTCTGAAGGTCATTCTCTATGTCAGGAAGCTTACAACATCCTGTCTCTTGTATTGAGATCCTTGGCAAACACCTTTTAACAAACGTTTCTTCAACTGGAAATGTATGTACTTACCGGACTGTCATTAATCTCTGTATAAAGTGTCCCCAAGTGTAGAGTTTTTCACTTCCTTCAGAAACAGTAGGAGACAGGAAGAAACAAGTATCTTCAGCTAGGTGGGGAATCTTCATTTCAGTCTGGAGAAATTTGTAAGTCCTGGTCACTGGCCTCCATCTTTGGAGTACCTGTCCCTGTGCCCACCAAACCTTGACCCCTCCCCGGAGGAGGGTCAAGACAGCCCACCAAAATCTTGACCATTCCCCCAGTCTATTTAAACTGCTCCCCCAGAAAGTCTCCTAGTGGTCTCTTTCCTTTCCCCACTGTGGTCATGTTCGGGGCTTCCCAGTTCCCCCTCAGGGCCACCGGAGAGCACAGGGATCCCATTAAACCTGGATATTTTTTAATTTGGCTTGTTGTGCTTTGGCTTGATTGGGATTTTTGCATCGGCAGAGAGTTCACGTTAGGAAAATTTTTAACAAAATTGTGTTTTTGAAATTTCCTTCCATGAACATTCAGATGCTAGAGCTCTGGGGGAAATGCAATGCATTGGTCCTGCCATGATAGTCAGCCACAGAGGTCATGCCTGGGGAATGTCGAGGTTATGTGCGAGAGCCAATTGTGCTATACACTTCACTATTCCACACTTCTAATACGTCTTCACTATGAGACCTTTGAGATAAGCAGAAAGATAACCCAATTTCAAAGGTGAATACAAGGACAATAACAACTTATGATTAATCCTTTTCTAGAGTTAAACATGAAAGGCATTTCCTAGAAATAAAATATGTATTGGACAGTTAAATATCAGTTAGTAATTGATAAGATGAAAGAAACAGACTTGATTGACCAAAATATTCTATACAATAGTAGCATTATTATGCTGCAACGAATAATATTTTTCATACATCTTATAAGGCTACCTAGATTTCTCTGAAAAGTAAAAGGCTCTTGCACTGAAAAGTATTTACAGAAAGGAACAGCCTCACAACGAACCACAGTGCTAGCATTTCTTCTTTTGAGATATGTCAGAATTACAGAATAAGAACAGATTAGCTGATACTATTTGATAAAAGAATGGGATAGAGTAGAAACTATATAACATGATCATGTTTACTACTCCTAGCCTCACCTAAATTATGGACTATCTTAAATAACTCATTCATTTATCCATCTGTGACTTAAAGTTCCTCTTTTCTTATTGGTGGTGTTGGTTTCTAAGCTTGATTGCACATATAATATATGTGAGACAGATTTGAGATAGGGTGCTGTTGGAATTCATCTTGATCCACAAGGACCCTCTGCAAAGATGTTGGCCTATATCCCATGATAGCTAAGACATTTAAAAGACCAAGATGAAAACAACCAATCTGCTTACAACCCAGCTCAAGTCTAATATAGTACTCATTAAATGCCCTAAGCAGAGTGATGTAGATTCAGAAATGGGCCATAGATCATATATACTAATGGAGAATTTATCAAAATATTGTTTGCATCCAGACCCTTCCTTTGTTTTCTAAGTCAGAAACAGCAGTGAGTTTTGCTGAATTTAACAGTCAGCTTTGCACTGGAAGGGAGAACAATGCCCAAAGTCTTTCAATATTTGGAAAAAGCAAATAACAGATTTATAATCCATCTCTCTAGGTAGCTGAACTAGAATCATATTTACCTTACATCCAACTCACTTTGGAAAGAATGGGAAAAAAGTGTTCTGGCAACACTTTCCATCTTGTCTTCAAAGGTAACGAGGGCCACAAGAGTATAGAGAAAATTACTGATGATACTTGAGTTTCCTGAGATGAGGAAACATTGCTATGATCTTTAACAGATCATCAGACTTTGGAGTTACTTCTTTCATATTAACAAATCATATCTTTTAATTTTATGTGTAATGGTGTTTTGCCTGCATGTTTGTGCCTGTGAAGGTGTCAGGTCCCCTGGAACTACAATTACAGATATATGAGCCACACTGTGGTAGTTGGAAATTGAACCTGGGTCCTCTGGAAGATCAGTCAGTGCCCTTAACCACTGAGCCATCTCTCTAGCCCCAGAAGTTACTTCCATTTTTTCCATTTTCTTTATTATTATTAAAAATTTCCACCTCCTCCC
>LOJH01021324.1:0-20089 GCA_001685095.1 Ellobius talpinus | reverse complement strand
ATTATTATTATTATTATTATTATTAATTTTCATGACCATATTAAAATTTAAGACTCATAGTTAATTTACAGCTATTTCAGAGGTCATACTATGTTGTAAAAATTACAGGTGTAATTATGTTCAGTTCACCAATGTTCTATGAGAAAAATCTTGGAAACACAAATGACAACGGTAAACTTAGGAATGACCTAAAATAAAAGATTTAATCTTGTTAAATAAAACTTTTAATTTACTTATTTGAGACAGGGTTTCACTGTGTAGTCCTAGCCAGCATGGAACTCCCTGTGGAAATAAGGCAGACCCAGAACTCACAGAGACCTGCCTGCTTTTGCCTCCTAGAGTGCTAAGATTAAAGAAATCACCGTTTCCTGCTCAAAATAATAAATTTTAAAAAGATAACTCTTTCCCACTTTTGAAGAAGCAATTTTAGAAATCAGGAAGAAATACATAAGTTCAAAATTATTTATACATCTCATAGTTATTAGAAAACTTTAACGTTGATGTAAGTATTCTAAGCTATGACTCAATTACATATATTTAGACTGGCTAAACTGAAGTCTGCTTTATTACTATCAAGTTAGAGAATTGAAGTGGTTTGTCAAAAATATGAATTTGATAATTTTCTATAAAATTTATCCCAAGGCTAAATGCTTATGATTTCAATATATGCCAAATAAATGAATTGGAAATTGAAGTATATGCATTCTTTTGTGATCTTTATAAATATGATCTTCACCCTCAGGTAGGACAATGCTTAGCAACAGGGACTTTAGGACAGGCCTCCTAGCTTTGTCACTTACAGAACCACTTAGACATCTTTTTCTGTTATCCAGAAGATAATACTTATCTCACTGGGAGTTCCTGAGACTGGTTGCCTGTAGAATGGTTGGCATCTCATAAGTATCCAGCCGGCTATTACTGAATCTCATTGTAAGATAGATCAATAGACAATATGATAATTGGCTATCCCTTGTGCCTCCTTTATCAAGCAATTTCCAATACCTTTTGAAAGGCCTTACCTGGATAGTGTTCTCATGAAGCTGTGGCACCTATGCAAGATGTAAATGTGTTCAGTATTAGCTAATAACCCAAAGAATTTGCTTATTTACTCTTAAGAGTACAGAATCTTTATTGGTAATTAGAAAATAATTACAGCAAATTGTAGAGGAGCTGTTGATGAATACTAAAGCCTTTATATGCTCTATCTAGACAGTAACACACAATAGCACCTTTTGTCCTATTACAGAGCACTTCTTTCCCTAATTTTACCTGCAGGGGTCACTGGTGTCACAGGACGATCTCTTTCCTTTTTGATGGGCAATTATGTGTTGGCAGGTAATGTATTATAGGAATAAGGTAATATATTCATACAGTTTACTATTCAGTAAGAATTCATTAACATAAAGATTATGACCCAGAATATACCCTTGGGAAACGTTCATGTTGATATGCTTTTATTTGGAAGGTGAGTCACTGTGTTTGCTACAGGAAAATAGTTGACAGTGATTTCATTTTAAACATTTTCTTGGATGTAACTTTGGAGTTGAATCAAATGACACTGAAAACAAGGAAAGTGAGTAAGTTAAAAAAAATTTAAAGCATATATTCTTGAATGCCATGGAGCTGCTGTGGTTGTCAGAAGAAAAGTGCTTTATGTAAACTTGGTTAATAAAATAGGTATATTTTATGTTTCTAATAAATTTTAAATGGTAGCCTTCATTCCATTGTGATTGTTTTTATATTGCAGGAGTAAAAAGACTGTTACTGTGAGATTCTTAAATAAAAATGTGACAATTATATTTGATATTTTACATTATGTTTAGTTCAATTTTTATGTCCATATAAGTTATACACATACACTCTTTGCTCAAGTATCAGCCATTGGTTTTAAAATAAATTTTCTATTTTGTGGAAATGATGTAATTGACTTTGGTTCTTCTCTTTGAACAATTAATTGTTAATATATCTTGATGAGCAGTGAATTGAACTGAATCCAACCCAATACTTCTTCTAACACACTCACATGGATAGTAGGGAAGAAGACACTTTACCCTATAAAAGCATCTATGCAACTCTTGGCTCAGGAGAATATGCCCTTCATAAACAGTTATAGCTATGTAGCCAGAAAGTAGAATAGGAAATTCATTAGTATTATGTTTGTTGTTCATGGAAAAGAAAAAAGACCCAAAGAAGAAATAGCATTGAATAATTTCACACTAAATGGCAATGTAACCAACTGACAGAATTTATTCTTAAGAACTATCTCTTCTTTCATAATACCCTGAATTGTTGATGAGGTCATTCCACACCTACAAAAAAATTCTGTAACATTACAGTGTTTTAAGACAGAAGTCATCAAGTTTTTGAAAAACTAAAGAGAAATTTTAGAGTTAAATTTTAATTTCTTTGAACTTTCTTTCTTACCTTTTGTATTTTCCCTATGAAAGGCAAACACTATTTTGAAGTTTAAATGCAAGTGAATTAATTCTGAAAAAAATGTATATTTGAACTAGAACTGTAAATGTTTGACAGACATTGGAAAGTGGCTCTTAATGGAACTCTCGGAAGGAGAACCATAATTATTTCTAAGATTCACATCTAGTTACTTCTCAGACCAATATGACATTGTTTGTCATGGTATCTGAAAATTTCTACAATACATTCAGCCTTTGAAGTTCAAGGGGTATATTTACCATGACCAAAAAGCATCCTGAAATACGAATCAGCTGTCACAATCAAGGTTATCATATAAAGGCCATTTCACTGAAAATCAAATATATTGAGACTTTTAATAGTCTGAATAAAATTATGTGTGTATCTGTCTCCTACACTAATGATTAGAATATTTCTTTTGAGTAACATATAAAATACATTTTACTCTATCAGAGGTATGTGTTCTAATTTTGAAGAAATGGGAAAACACACACACATACACACACACACACACANAAAAAAAAAAAACTAATCAGGTTTTTAGCTTACTGATGTGGAAGCAAAAGAAGTCAAAATTTTACTTTTCCATGTCAGATTTGTTCCAAAACCTAGGTCTGGATAAGCTGTGCTTCTCTAGAAAAGGGCTACTGTCACTGCACAGAACCTCAAACTATTCTTAATGAATTAAATATCTAAGTATTATTGAAACCTATATACTCTTATTTTTTCTTAGTGACAAATACATAAATAAGAGCTTTCTTTTAATTAACTTATAGGTTGTTTAAAAAGAATACAAGTAAGAAAAGAAAGGAATGGTTTTTAATATAGTACATTGTGCCATTTGAATAGGTTGATTAGGGAATAAATAAAAGTCAGAATTTATTGCAAAATGTCCATAAGCCACCGTGATCAACCAAAGTTACTTGTAAAAGAATTAAGCACAAAGTAATGCATGAATGATTTGTGACTTCCTTAAACTGATGTCCATGTATTTATTAGTTTGTCTTCCTTATTTTGAGATGAAGAAACAGAGGACAAAAATAATAGGGGATGATAAAGTTAAACCAGGCATCCAGCATGCTGTCAGAATATAAAGGGAAACAAAGTGGCAGCAGACCTTGTTCACTCCTACCCTCCCTGCCTCCACTCCAAGCTCTTTTACACAGAAGGTGTTTACAAATGTGCTTTTGATCTGGGACTGGCTTACTTGAACACTTCTTAAAGCTACATAAGAGGTGAATTAAGGACCGCTTCCCCGACTCCCAGTATCTTCCATCATCCCCGTGTACACAAGCCACACTGTTATCTAAAGATAAGCTGAACATTTCGAGGACCACTTGCCTTAATGTGTGCTATCTCTAGCTTCAGAATCTCCACATCCCACAAACTGAAAACTCAATCCCACATTACGCTCTCAAGGCTTCTTGACCTCCCCATCTAGAATGAAAGCTTTATTCTCAGCCCATTATGTTTCTGGCCTGGTTTGTGTATCTACTTATTCCAGGATGCTGAATGGTCATGGAAGAGAAAGACCTAATTACTGTATTTTGTATTATTTGTAGTACTTTGGAGACTTTATACATAGCTACAGAGGAGTAGCTATAATACAGTAGTCTATTGTTGATGATTGCAATACAATTAAAATCTTTTTTTAAAGCATTTGACATGCTTTCGACAGTTTCTCAGCACCAGACACTGATCTCTCAAGGTCCTCAGGTAGTGTTAGCATTTCAAAGGTAAATTTATTCTCAACATGGTGGTAAAATCCTAATTCCAGTTAGTAGTTCCCATGCAGGAATTGCTTTGGTATGTGAGGAACCACACTCAGTATTCTAGGTTGCATTAAAGTTTGTTAAAGAGGTCCTCCATAATGATGTGCTTTCCTATAATGAAAACTCAGTATGGGCCAGGAATTCCAGCTAAAGAAGATCAAAAGAATTTTATAACAATTATCCGGACCTGGTAAGGTGAACCGTATTCCACACTATTGTTTGAGGTGGACACAAATGAAAGGGGAGAGGCAGCAAGGAGCTACATTGGCACTGATGTATTTTTTGCTTGGTTCTTTGAAACCAAACATAACATTAGCTTAAGTCAATCATTAGCTACATGATTTTAAAGATGAAGATAGTTTTTCAACCCTTTTCTTTGGTGTAAATAATCTATATATTATTAGATATTGTTTTATTCTTTAGAGGTTTCCCAATTTAGTGTGGTAATAGAAAGCACTAATGGGTTTTAGCCTTTTCCTAAAATTTTGTGAGATACTTTATTTTGAAGTGCCTAAAACCATCTCAGGCAAACGTAAGACACTCTTAGTGGCAATGATTAGGAGGAAAAGAGAAAGTGGGAGAGAAAATGGATAAGTCAATGGCAGGAGGAGTGGCAAGGAGTTCAACCTTGAATCCTCTCTCTGGCTTCCCCATGGAATTTCATGCTTCTGTACAGGCCTATTCCTTCCTACTGTGAGAGGTATGTGAAATAACTGTGTTGCCTTCAAATACACAGATATGGATCATTTAACAAAGTTAGCCTGCTTTCACCAGTCTTACGGACATAGATGGCAAAGCTCTGGGAATCCATGGTGCTTAAAAAACAGGCTGTTGTATAGAATGGCTCAGAAATATTCCTAGTAAGTCATTTCCTTCTCATGCAAACAGCAAATATTTTGGAAATGATAGAATTTTATGTATTTTAAAAATCTCACAAAAAGATATATTATAGTACAATGTATTAGTATATTAACTACAGTTGGGAAATTTCTTCTCTACACCGCAAATTCTAATTAATTTTAAGATATGCCGCACAGTGCTCATCAAAAAGAACAAAATACAACATAACCAATATCACTAGCCTTTGTTAAAATTGACATTGATTAATTAGTTCTTCTAAATAAGGCTTTTCCTTGGAATATGCTGGCCAAGGATAATCTCAGATATACATGTTAAAGCAGAAGCATCTGGTATACCAAGCATTTCCCATTTCCCTTTTGTATCAACTTTACCTAGTAGGGTGTGGCTTACTTTTTATTCCACCATTAGCCTCCACTCTGCCATATCCTAGAAATGCCATAGAAAGCAAGGGAACAATTGAAAGGAACATATGATAATGTGATTCAAAGCAAATGTGTATACAACATGAGGACAAAGAAAAAAGCTATAGCTAAATTTTGAAATAAAAAAAAATGATCAACCAGGCAGTGCCTATACTCACTGAAAACAGCAAACGTACTTCACTGTTGATACTTCATAGCATTTTTAATACCCATATAACTCATATGACCCAGACCTAGTTAATTTATCTAGTTCTACAGCAGAGTACTGAAAACGCTGGGAAAAGACAAACAAAACAACAATAAAAACAAAACAAACCCAAACAAGCTATTGAAATAGTGAGAAAACAAAAAACAACCTCAGAGAAAGTTTTGATATAGAAGAGTTGATGAAGTCAAATGTCAAACAATTATATGAAACTAAGTCCAGAACTAGAAGAAAAAAATGCTCTAAGTTAGATTATTTTTATGGGACATTCACATGAAGACTTTCAGTATCTGACCTAAGACTGATAAGGAGAGGAGAAACTTTTTTACTTTTGAAGCAGTAATGAGGCATTTATTGTGTTAGTTTTAATGTATTTTTTTCTGAGCTAGAAGCATACTGTGTATCCCAAGCTTGTCTTTGTTCTCTTTCTTGCCTGCTAACCTCAATCTCATAACACTCCTATATCCTGAGTTTGTTGGGTTGAAGACATAAAACAACAAAAAGCTTATTTAAAAAAATTTATCAAGACATGAAAAAGTAAATTCAGTATTCTTAAATATAATATGTAGTCAGGAGATTTTGAAAGAAATATCTACTAGATATAAAAAGGAGAAAATAATAAATTAGAAAGGCATTTTATGAAATTATTAAAAATATAACAGAAAATAAGAAAACAGAAAATATTAACCTAGAAGTATTGAGAAAATAGAAATACTTCAAAGCAAACCCGAAAGGAATTCTAGATGGGAAAAATGATAGAGAATTTTTATTTTAAAGTTACAAGTAAGAATTATTGCTAATTTGGAGAAAAATCACACATTTTGAATTGAAACACACAGTCTGGCTTCCAAGAAGAAATGCTTACAGGCTTAATGTTTTCTCTGGAAGCTTCTGTGGATGAATTCCTCATTTCCAGAGTTCTGGAATTTTATGATGTTGTGCATCCATCTGTATCAATGCATAATCCTTTGCTAGGATTGCCAATGAGGTTTTCAAACACAACCCTCCGCATCCTTCAACACCAGTGCGCCTCTCCTGACAAGCGATCTCTGATCATTGCACTTTCGGTTGCTGTGTCTTTGTTGTGTATTGGGCTTCTGAACTGATGCTCATTCACTGATTTATTTTTCTATCCTTTTTCCTTCAGTCTCTTGTCACTTCATCCTCACATTGTGGCATTTCTTTTTTTCTCAACCATTAAATTTTTTAAAAGCTCATCATTATTTGTTTTCTATAACATCTCACCCTTCACAGAGAGGTTTCCTGTGTTTAGTGTTCATTGTCAGCTATCTGAGGGTACCAGTAACAACCAAACGTTTTTATAGAAATAGAAATTTATTTTCTATTTCTGACTTGGTCTATTTTAATCTGTCCATTTGATTCAAATGTACCTCCAGGTTTCTGCCTTTATTTCAAAGAATTTCTTCAAATAACTGTGCATATTGGTTTTCTACTAACATTTTAGAATATATAGCAAGGTACCAGAGAGAAAAATAGATTCTGAGTGTGCTGAGAGACATAGGGGTTTATGTTGGTTGTTATTTCTCACAGTAGAGTGTTCTGAAAAAATGTTGCAATGATGAGTCTCCAATGACTCTCCAAGTTTTATTATCCCCAAAAGCTTTTTTCCCCCTTTTCTCTCTTTATGGATTATCAGTTTACACAGAAAATAAAACTATAGTCCATCCAGGACTGAGGAACAGAGTTGAATGGCTGTGGCAAGGGCAATTCCAACTAGGAATCTGAGTGTATCCTGCGTTAAGATCTTGTACATGTTTCTTATTTCTCCAGCTGTAAATGTCTTAGCCTTTCAGAAGCCGTTGGTGCCCTAATGCTGCATTCCTGGTAGCAGGTGGTGCCAATGCATTGCTGTGCCCCTGCCATTGCTTAGATACATTTTAACCCTACTGGGGCCTTGAAGTCAATTATGACTTAACATGTGTTAGAACTTAGGGAAGTTTGCTGAAATGTCTTCGCAAGTATTTTTACCGCTGTAGTTCTTTACATTATTTTATCCTTTCATCTCATTTTATGGAATGTTAAGGAGAAAAATTAATAATCATTTAGGCTGTGGTTCCAATTAAGGAGAAAAATGTTACAAGTTCATCCATGGAATAACACAGATTTCCTGCTAAGAACCCAGTAGATGAAGCAGTATCATCAAGTGCCACACTTAATATGAAACAACACCAAAGAAAACATCTGCCAATTTCCAAAGGTTAAGAAATTTATGCATACACAACATCCTCACTAAAACAATGTTCATTGTATTTACATGGAATAAAGAGATAACTCAGCTTGATGTTACAAGTTACCAAAATTAGGAGTGAGCATCAAATTGGATGAAATAATCACAAATTCTTTATTAAGCATATAAATAGAAAAGAGGAAGTTTTTCCTCTTTCAAAAGAGCAATAAAATATCTAGCATGAGAATAAATACAGTAGTAAATGTGCAGCATGTTCATAAACAGAATTAGAAATAATGAAGAAACAAAAGTGATACACTAGGATTATTATCAGATTATCTTTGATCCTAATAATAACAATAATAAAAGTGGTGGAGGGAGAGATGGCTCAGTAGTTAAGAGCACTGACTGCTTTTCCAGAATACCCAGGTTCTATTCCCAATACCCACATGACAGTACATAACTGTCTGTAACTACAGTACCAAAGACTCTGATGACCTTTTCTGTCCTCCATATACACCAGGCACATGTTTGGTGCATAGACATACATGTAGGCAAAACACTCATAGATATAAAAGTAAATGAATTTTTAAAACAATTAAAAAATTCATGGCGCCCAATTTTTCAATACCATAGTCTTTGTATCTTCAAGAACAGACCATTTTTAGAGTACCTGAGGGTGATGCTAATACTATTTTTGAAATCAAGAAAGAGAAAACAGTTTTAGGAAACTGTTTCTCTATCTCTTGTATGGATAAAGTTGTTGAAGCAGTGGAGGACCAAAGGGCTCTTAGGTAGCTATGCTAGTTGTTGACTAACATATCAACATATTGAGAAGCCTGAGCTAATAGACAAAGCAGTCTTATAAATAATATAGATTCTGTGTAATGATTTTGGGTCTGGGTGGCTGGGAAGGAACTAGTGGCTTCCACCTATAATTACCAAGAATCAGTCTAATAACTGAGAATTTTCTATTACGTAGTAAAATAATACACATATTAGAGTGTATAAAGTGATTCAAATGTGTAATGTTTTCATTTATTTTTCTTGCTAAACATAAACTCTATTGTTCATGCCTCATAAATGTAATTCTAAAAGTACATTACAGTACATTTAAGTATTTTCATAGAGAGCTTCCAGCTTCTTATGATTCTTAAGTGCCATCTATTTTGTTGTTTGATATTGTCTTTTATGGAGTGTTTTTTTTGTATGTTAAATCGATTTCCATCCAGAACCAATTCAATTAATAGAAGATAGTAATGAATCCTAAAACAGAGTGGAGTGTGTCTGGTTTTTCCTCCAATCTTAAGTGACCAATTCCCGATGAACTTGAAATGTTACATAAAAAGCTATTGCATTCCCTGCCTGCATAGCGCTTTTCTTTGCCTAAACCTCTAGAATGCGTATATATTTCTAATACCATTTTATCTACTTGATGAAAAATAAACTTTTGGCTATTATATACATTACCATATGAAATGTTTGCAGCTTGCTGCATTGGTGTGTGTTTTATCTGTGTGTGCTTTCAGAGTCTCTCTTATATGTTAGTTAGGCAAACACTTTTCCTCTTAAAAATACACAGACTATTTTCTATTACAAGTTCTGTTTACTTACCCTGAAAGTTGACATGCAGAACAGGTGTGGAGTGGAGTGATCAGCCATTTTCAAAGGGCATGGCAGCAGCTGGGCAGATTGGGTTTCTTGCACTTTATACCTTGTGATGTTTGCTGATTTCAAACCATGGGGCACTTTCTCTGACAACATTCTGTGTTCTTTTAATTTCCACCGTAGCCAGTTAAGTAAGTAATGCATTATTTCCCCTAAATCCAGAATAATATAGCTATTTTTCATGAAATAAAATGACAGGGATGGTTTATGTATAAGAAAGAATAATTTTTGTTTGTTTTTTGTTTTTTTCAAGACAGGTTTTCTCTGTGAAACAGTCCTGGCTGTTCTGGAACTCACTCTGTAGACCAGCCTGGCCTCAAACTCACAGAGATGGGTCTTCCTCTGCTTCCTGAGTGCGGGGATTAAAGGCATGCACCACCACCTTTATGAAAATGTGAAGAAAAGGCCATTTTTCCTTCTTTCATATCCCAAACCCAACACATCGTTCAACCTTGCATCTCCACATTCTCTTTGCCTTTTTGACATTATCTTCAGGTATCTAATCATCCCAGCTACAATTTAAGGAAGTCTAGGAAGTTTTAATTATATAGCAAGAAACAAGAGGAAGATTCATCATTGTGACCAGTACTGGCTCAGCCTTCCTGCAAACTAGACTGTGTAGGATAACTGGAAGAAAGAGAAAATCTTTATTTGTTTCCAAAACTTATAGTCAGTTTGGTTGGGATAGCCAAATAACAAGTGCAGGCAAGGGCAAGGATAACATAGAAAAAAATTTAAAATCTTATAAACTAAGAAAAGATAGGACTTGAATTATGCATAGAAATTTTGCAGCACTAAACAAGAAGAGGAGAGAAGTATAGCCATGCAGTCTAGGCAGAGGGTACACATAAGTGGTGCTAAGAGAACTAATTTGATTTGTTCAGTTAGCAAGGGGATTTTGGGACAGTAAGGACAGCTGAGTTATTAGAGCAGTGAAATAAAAAAAATCTGCACCAATTTCAACCAAGAGAAGTAATTTAATTATGTATCACAGGCTATTGTAAAGTCAGATATTGGAGGCACCACAGCCAAATCAAAATGATTCCATAATCTTTTACCCTTGTTGACCTCTTACTTTATTTTCCAGCAATTTGCAAGAATTGAATATAATAGAAAAAGACGTGGGGAAGTTTTCATTAAAATTTTGCACAATGTATAGTCTTACTTTCTAAAAACCAATGTCCTGTTTATGAATTTGAAAATATTAAAATGTTATAAAATGAAAATCTTATACTGTTTAAATAGTTGTTTGTTTAATAAGGTTTCAGAAAACCACAATAGAACAATTTATTGTAAAATACATGCACGTGCAAAAGTAGGCTGGAAGTTTCATTAAAATTTAATTTATAATTTTAAAAGTTTGGTATATGTGATAGAAACATTATATCCATGACTAAATATGTTTTAAATGAGGAAAATTAAGTTGTGTTGACAACATTTTTATTATAAAATTTCCAAAAAAATACAAAAGCAACCATGGTTAATCAGAAATAAAATAGTAGCCTTTTTAGATGCTCTCTTCAGAGATACACAGCCCCAGAGGTACCTGGCAAGCATGGCCTGTCATTTCACATCTTGTAGAGTTAAAATGGATCTTCTTCAGTTCCACAGGAACTGATTAAGACAGGATAACACCAAAAGGAGGTCCTATTGTAAAATCCAATTTCCAGAAGCACTCAATAGACATGTAAAAGAAAAAGCCTATTATCATAAAGGAGATCACTACCGACCGCCTATAATTTTATGTGGCCTATTCTATTTATTTAGTGTTTATTTTACTCATATATAAAAGGAACTTTGATAAAGAAAAAAGGTTTTTAGCATGAAATAAAATTCATTTCTGCAAAAGAAAACATTTAAAATCCTCCATGAACACTATTGCAGAGAGACAAAATATCTTACTTATTACCCTTTATTTCATCTGGTCATTTAAATTTTTTTCATTTATCCAGAATACTGGTGTAATATGAGGTATAAGAATTTCCTGTTTTGACAAAATATTGACAAATATTTAAATATAGATAAACATAGATAGTCCTTGGTAAACTTTCCTATTGACATATTAGACCTTCTCAGATATATATTGTTCTATTAGCCTATCATTCCTCAATGCTGAAGAGTAATATTATCTACAAATTCACTTAATCATGGCTGAGAATTCTATTGTGATACAGGTAGCTCAGAGAAGTCAGATTTCTTAAAGAAGAGTTGCAGTTACTACTTATACTTCCTAGACTTGTCAATTAATTTTCAGGGCTTGATGTCTCAGAATGAGAAGTCCATCATGATAAAGGCTGATAATAATTATATCAAATTTATTATTCAAAATGAGAATGAGATAAAGTTCCTCACTGCTAATTACTCTGCCACGTCCTCATTATGCCTAAAGTCAGTGTTGGTGAGACATGGAGCGCACAGTTATGCATTAAAAAAGGTATTTACCAACATGGTCCATAACCAAACCCTTCTTAGCAGAGGCCAAGAGTTCTTCCTGCTACCTACTCTTCTTACTCAGCATAGAGAAGTGACCAAAAGAGACTGCTGAGCTTTACCTCTCCATACAACAATCACTTTACATGTTCTTGTGACTTTGTTTCAAGTTCCTCATATATAATGTTTGAAGAATCAGTTCAAATCAGCATTTAAAATCTTTTGACTCTTGTTCTTGTTTTATTACAAATGCATGAGAATGGTTTGTGAGTTAATGTTACCAGAAGTCAAATAAAATTGATAAAAGAAGTTGCATTGATCATTTCAGAGAAGAATTCCAGTTTGGGCACTTGTGCTCATAAAATAATAGTGTTCTTTACATTAAAGAGAAATGATATATTGACTAAAACTCTTAAAACTTAGACTTAAGAAACTCTAAGTCAAAAGGCTCTGAAGGAATGCTAACTTTAACTCCAGCTTAGTCCTGACAACAAAATATGATGGCAACAATTTTAGAGATAATTTCTAAGGACTGCTTAAAGAAATTCCACTTGAATTTAATGGAAATATGCTTCTGAAAAAAATCAAATATTTGACCTACATTCTACTTCAGGATGTTTGTATTTGATCAACTAAAGAGTTGAAGCCAGTCAGTCATTTTCAAGAGGACTTAAGAATAGCATGCAATTGTAAGATTGAGAAATAATTGTGTACATAAAGAAAATTAAGCAAATCTCTAAGTATCAGATGAAAGTCATTTAAAATATTTTTATTTTCTCATAAATGCATATTTCTAAGATGAAATGATACATAAGTTTATCATTATAAGTAAAAATACCATTTTCAATTAAAGATTCCCTGAAAAATTCTCATAAAAGATGACCATTTAAATAGGCTTGCTCTATGTGACATTTATCATGCTCCAAGAAAGTAAAAAATATATTATTTTGCTATATAAAGGGATCCATATATGTTCATTGTATCAAAGGACTGTCACAGAATAGAGCACACAGTGCCTTGTATATTACAGTCATCCAAAAATTTCTGAAATAAATTGTATATGATTGTTGGCAGTATCATCATCAAAATTTCTATTATTTCACACTCTTACACATAATTACAGTGGTCCAGACCACTGCCATACTTAATGTTTACTTATTTTCCAGTATGATTCCAGCTATATCTATTTTTCCTGCTTTCAATTTTGAATCATCAGCTCACAACTTAAAGATCACATAATGAGGATCAGCCAAGACACGGTGTTTGTTCTGTCTGTGCACATTGGGTATAATTCTTCTCCTCATTATTTGAAAATTAACAACTAAGTTAAAAGCAAAAGAACTATCATAAAGAGCAAACTATTCTATTATCTACTTTATTATTGCCCTTTGAGGCTTTATGCTCTATAGCTGTGATTCTTAATCTTCCTTTTCTTGTGACCTTTAATACAGTTCCTCATGTTGTGGGGACCCCCCCAACCATAAAATTATTTTGTTGATACTTTGTAACTAACTTTGCTACTGTCATGAATCATAATGTAAGTATCTGACATGCAGGATATCTGCTTTGAAGCCCCAAATAAGTCACGACCTACAGGTTGAGAGCTTCTGCTCTATAGGTACAAAAGAGTCCAAACTCGATGCTTACAGGTTTTAGGTTTCATGTCTAGACACTACTTAAAACTGACATTGTTAACTGTGTTATAGTCTACCCTTTCAATTGAAAAATGTTGCTTAAAATGGGCTAGCCACAAAATTTGTAGAGTTGCATGAAAATTTTCAATTTGATACAGAAGTATTGGTCAAATTTGTTTCATAAACACCCTGACATTCAAGGCTATGCATATGAAGTATAACGTGAGTGTGCATAATACATGTTCCCATCTTAAGTTTTTATATTGTAACATACATGGGCATGTTCTTGAAGGTATAAAATAGAAATTTCAGTATTTGATCTATAAATATGTTCTGATAAATGACACGATGCTAAATGAAAATTTCATCATTACTTCTAAGGGCTAAAAGAAAAAAATGCTCTGCTATTGTCTGTGTTTTATCTATTTTTAAAAACCATAGGAGGAAAGAAAGTGCTTTCAGGGAAAAAGAAATATCCAAAGCTTTACTGTGAAAGAAATGATTCCAAGAAATAGCACTTTAAGTAGTGAAGAGATATGAAGCATTGCAACTTCATAGTCTGCTAAGGAGCAACAGCTGTGCCTAATTTCAACTTGATGTGCTTCAGATCTCATATTCATATAGGTGTTTAATGATCCAAGCATAATGGTCCTATATAGAATAATTACTTATATGAAGGAGCAAACTTCATATGCATTCTTTTTTTAAATGTTCCTTCAAGAAAAAATCTGTGCTGACTCTTTGAACAATGAATAGTCTCTCTCACCAACCCAAATGCTTGGGACTGAATAGCTTATCATTCAAGAGAATAGCTTATCATTCAAGAGAGAACAGTCATTGTGTCAACCTCACTTCTTTTTGACTGACTCTCTTTGCCTTTCCCCTTCCCAGTATAACCAGTACAAGGAAAAAATGTAGAACGCCAAGCCAATCATTAAGTCATAGCAGTAGATAGTCACTAGAAATATCAGAAACAAAAGGAAATAAGGTATTTTAGAGTTGATGTATGTGGAGAGCAGAGACTCTGTAACCTGAGCTTGGACATTCTGGTCAGAAAGAGTAGCAGAAACAGGGCTCTCTGACCCTTTGTCATCTGAATGGCTTTGTGACTTTTCAAAACACATCACTTCTTCAATGTCAGACCTTGCCTCCTCCAGATTCTCAAGAGGTTCGCTGATTAAAATCATTGGACCTTGGGATTTTTCCAAGCTTTTACCTTCTTTTTGTTGGAGAATCCGACCCACATGTCTTTCTCTTCCTCTACCTGATTCCATTATTTCCAAACTTTTGGAAACATCAGATTTAGACATGGCATGGCCCAGGATCTCACTTTCTGGATGGCAAGTATATTCTGATTTGGTAGGAAAGGACTGGAGTATTGTGCTTGTAACTGCTTTCTCTTCAGTAACTGGCCATCCGGAAGAGGGTTCTGAAGTTTTCGGCTGGCATTTGTAAACTTGAGGGCTGCTCTGAGAAGTGCTGACACTGTCTGAAATAAATGCAGAATGAACAGCATCGAAGTCTGTTCTCCGTGATGATTCTTGAAGCAGCCCAAGACCTTTATTTTCCAGGAATATTGCTTTGTCTGTTGGTAACACTCCCAAATGTAAACCCAGGTTTGACGTAGCTTTTTGATTGCCTGTAATGACCTGTGAAGGTTCGTCTGTAGATGTTACAATTCCAATTCCACGTTGTTCCTTGTCATGTGTCTTCCTAGGATTGCACGGTGATGTGGTTGCCTCCTTCTCCATTTCATCTACATATACATTACAAATAGCTGAATGGGATTCCTTTTCAAAATCATTGACATGGATTACACCTGCTGTATCTCCATGACAAAGGGAATAATGTGAATCATCCTCTCTGCCTTCATGTGGATCAAATGCTGTTTCTTTAACCTCGATGGGCCTGTCACTTCGTGCTGTCTCTTGAGGTAGCTTAGCAATTATTCCCTTTCCTCTAGCAGACATGCTTTCTGGAGTACTTTCTAATGTTGTCTTAATTATATAAGCTGTAAGTGCTTGTGCTTTCTCAGTAATACCATGATGAGCTGGAGAAGACAGTTCATAGCCCTCTGTCTCCTGGCAGGTAAACAATTGTTCTGCAGGAGGAGCTTTCAGACCTCTCATGTCATCTCTTTTTTCCCACTTGTCTTTACACTCTGCTTGTTCTTTGATCTGCTTGGTTATATTTGTTTCAATCCCTCTTGTTTCTGGCTGACTTTCCAGAACATTCCATTTTTTTTCATGCTGTGTATTCATATGCTGATCTTCCAGATTACTAGCATCTGATTTTCCCCTCTCACCTTGAAAAAGAAAATCATCCATCAGAACATTGCTATTTCTTGGTGAACCAAGATGAGAAGCTCTTGGTTCTAAATTGGTACCATTGCCAGCTTCTCTCCAATTCACTTTTCTCTTTGTTGAAGGAGAGGGATCTACTGTCACTGTCCAGGGAGTAATTGTAGTGTCTTTGCTTAGTAGAGTGGTTACTTCTTTGTTATTCTCTTTAGTCCCTTCAATGTGTATTTTGGGATGCCCCATTTGTCTCTCTTGGTTCTGGAATATTGATTGAAAATTCGTACTTTGATTTTCATTAACACCTAAGCATGTTTTCTGCTCCTCTGCAACATTGCCCTTGGTAGAATCATCTTTTGAAGATGCATTTGATTCTTCCAGATTTGTGGATGCCTCCAAATAGAAATCACTTCTTGAATATTTGTAATCTTTTATTCCAGTTTTCTTGACTCCTGCTTCATTCTTCTGAAGACCGCCTGCCATTAGCTGGTCACAGGATGGATATACTATTTGCACTTTGTCACTCCCATGGGCTGGGTTGGCATTATCATCAAGGATTTCCTTGGTGCAGAGGTTCAGTAGCGTTAATTCATCAGAGCTAGCATCTCCCAGTGCTGGCCCAATTTCTCCCACATGTGAAGGAATCTCCCCTGAAGGTGTATGACCATATTCATTTCCTGGGGAATAGTTTTTGCTGTGATAGAAATCTTTCTTTAAGGGGATTTCTTCTGGTAAACTTGGAGACAAAGGCCTTCTGAACAAGTCAGTATGAATTCCATGGTAACCTTGCCTCTCCTCGGACCCCTCAGCTTTATATGTGAAATTGACTGGATCTGTTGAAAATGTCTTCTTTTCATCCCGGGAAGTTATCAGCCGTTGGTTTATCTTACGAAAAAAGAACAACAAAAATAAGGACATTATAATCTTTTTAAATGTGTGAAAAGTGAACTAGATTTTATTAGCTCAAGTAATTATCGGGTAGATTTCCTTGGTTCAATTCGTTTGTGGATTTCACACAAACTCTGGAAGTTGCATGTTTGGGGCAAGATCTTTGTGAGATATGACTTGGGAATGAGGTCAGTGGGAAGGGGTCCCAAATTAATCACTCTTCTCCTCAGCTTCCAAACATCACATTGTATTATTCAACCATTCTTGCTTGTCATTGCAGTTTTTCCTCACTTCGAATGTACACATTGATAGCTCCATGCTAATCAATTAGAGAGCAGCTTCCTGGATGCCCCTTGCCACATTTATATGTGCTGTAGGTGCCCCCATTACAGTTTCTCTTATTAATATGTTTTCTGCAAAGCCTCTGCAAACTATTAATAGCAAAACGTCACTCAAAGAAAAATGAGGGAGCTAATGTCTCTGCAAATTCTGTTTTAATGACCCTCTGCCAACTGGTACTCAAATGTATTTGAGCTCTTCAGTGATGCCAACTGTCAGGATTTAACAGTGAGATGCCTGTGTTTTTTTTTCCTCCTCATAACTGACATTTGCATGATCTCAATAATTATATGCAAATCTTACGTTTTCCCCTTCTTCTCACATAAGGCTCATGTTACTTGTCAACTGCACAGCTGTCTTATAAGCCAATGCCTGTGGGTTCCACAGATTTGGTTGTATTTCCATCTATTATGGAGCTTCATTGTTTTATGCAGTCACATCAGCATGGAGCAAATTAGCATCTAAATTACAGCTCCCTGTTCATTTATTGGGCGTACACTCTCAGCAACTTCTAAACAAACTTTTATATTTGAGGCTGCTCATGGTAATGAGGTGTATTGGTGAAGTATGTGATTTTCCAGGGGCCTTTCATTATATTCTGTGGTTTGAAAAAAATATGTTGATGTTAACTTTCAGCTGGTAAGAATTTTCACAATGGGGTGACAACTTTGTAGGGCCTTAAAGTCGAGCACAGTAAATTGCATACTTTAGTGGTGGGGTTGCCATGTCCCTACCGCGGAGGAGTAACGTGTGGAGAAAGAAAAGAGTTTTAGCTCTTTTTGGCTTCAGCACTGACACTTGAAGAGGCAAATGTCATTTTAATCTACGATGATTATGAATCCATGTATCCCCATGCTGTGAGCTCCAACTGAATACAATAAGGATAAAATGTGCTATGTGACTCATTTACTTCTACCTCTCATTGTGTGTTAAGACTGTGAACTAAACCAGTTCCTCTAAATTTCAGAACAGATTTGATGTACACCAAGTGTGAAATTTGTGCTAACAAATACTATACTAAATTGTAGAGTGCTAAATTTTTACCAGTTTTAAAATTATGAAGCACTGGTTATTTTCTTCTTCTTTGGTAATTTAATATTTTACCATGATAAGAAACTTTATGATTATTACTTGGACAGAAATAGTAAAGCAAATGACTGATAAACATAAGAATTATAAGCTTGTCAGTTGAATAGGGCCTTAACCATTTCCTATTCCAGTCCTCTTATTTTACAGATGAATTTATGCTAAGTGTACACTCGTTACAAAGATTAAAAGTGCACATCAGGCTAGTGCCCCTTTCCTCTAATTCCCACAAACTATTACTCAAAGCCAGTTGCAAAGAGATGGGAAATGAATATCATTAATTTACCACTACAGAGAGCAGAAACCACTCGCTGAAATCAAAGTGCCTTGTTGCTCTAGCTTGATAGAGATGCTAGGACAGAGGCTATGCTTTCACATTTGCAAATGATATTAGCTGAGGCCATTGAAAGGCAGGAATTGCAGCATCTTTGAAGCATAAATAGATTCATCTCCTCTAATACCGTGGCAACCAGAACACTTACCATCAAGTCTAATTCTTTTTCATTATGTTCACCATGCTCCCTGGTGATACCTTCTACATTTTGATGACTGGGTCCCAAGTCATCCTTGTCCTCAAGAGAACAAATGATTGTTGGGATGTAGGCATCTGAAAAGTTAATACGATTGGTTTTAAGTGTAAGATTATTTTCATGGCAGACTGTAACAAAAACAGATTTTGTTTAATTTTAAATAAATATTACCTGTGAACTTCAAATTCTCAAGCTTATTTTCTTTAGATGTTAGCAGTGATTCTTCTTTACTGCTAAAATTTAAAAAAAAACAGACATTTGTTCTGAAATTACATGTTTTAAAGTGTTCTACATAATGGATAATTAGCAGTAAGACAAATAATGTTCATACAACCGCATATAATTTTGTATTATTATATGTAATTTTAAATAAAGCTTAAAATCTTAAGTTTTTAATACATCTTTTAGAAGGACACAGTAATAAATACTGATTCTAGAAAAACTTAAGTAATCTATGCAAAGAATTATTTCTAAATGAAACTTTGTTTAGCTTACTAAATCATATCTGGAGAGAAACAATAAGCAAATGTGTACTGTACATTCTATTTTTTAAGCTTTCAAATCGAGAGTATTTCCCTTTTGGTTTAAATGACAACAGTTTATTAACTGATCTTTCATTGTTGTTATAAAATTATTTTTTAACATTTCAAAATTATTTTTTATATCCTTTTTAATCTTTCAATTTTATTGTTATAACAGTTAACCCTCTATCTAGAAGAGAAAAATAAAATAAGCTCACTAAAACCTGAAAGGCAACTAAATTTATGCTCAGAAATTTCATGCATGAATTGTCACTGGTAAATTTTAAAAAGGAGACCAGAGTGTGCATACCTTAACACATAACTTTACTTTATAATTGTTAAAATTACATTGCTTTTTCTAGTGTAATCTGCATTCTGTTTAAAAATGATCAGTGCTTTTCCCTTCAAATGTGAATGGGCAGATTAATAAGGTCATTAGAATTATATTTGTCTGTGATACTCAATATGAAAAATATAATTAGTGAAAATTATAATTTATGTACAGCTACTCAGAATAAATTTATGTCCTTTAAACTCTTTCATTGTTAAAATATTTTATTTAATGTTATTATTACTGAGTACATCTGATGTTCGTGGTGGGTTCACATGTACAATGGCACAAATGTGGGTGACAGAGAACAACTTTTTGAAGTTGATTCTCGTGTTTACATGGGTTCTGGGAATTGACCTCAGATCGTCAGACTTGCAGACCAAGCACCTTACCCACTAAGTCTTCCCAGTCTTCTTGGCCAATTTCTTTCTCTCTCTGTTTCTCCTTCTTTCTTGCTTCCTTCCTTCATTTCTCCTCTCTCCCT
>LOJH01021323.1:2564-20358 GCA_001685095.1 Ellobius talpinus | reverse complement strand
GAAAGAAAGAAAGAAAGAAAGAAAGAAAGAAAGAAAGAAAGAAAAGAGAAAGAATAAACAGTTCATAACATTAGTTTAATGGGGAGAGTTAAGTTTCTGTCAGTGGGGTGGAGAAGATCCCATGGGCCTTTCTCTAACAACCTAGTCCTCGCACACCTTCACCAGGAAGGTGAGTGTTCTTCCATCAGATCAATGCCATTTCCTTTCAGAGGTGCCAAACCGAACTTCCACTCTCCAGACATTTCTAAGTGGTTAGCAGCATTCATAAGCACTTGGGGCTATATTTTATGATCCGGCAGGCAGTCAGATGGCTAATGACCTCCAAGTACCAAGGTCTTAAATGGTTCCTCTCTAGCGAAGACAGCCAGCAGGTTACAAGCTTTGCTCAACCACTCAGTGGCCACTGGCAGATGGGGCACACAGTCAGGGGAAAAGTCTTAGGTGGACATGTGAAATAATAAATAAATAAATAAATGAATGAATGAATGAATGAATTTTATAGCTATAAGTAAAATGGTCCATTAAGGGGGAGGGGAAATCAATCCAGTCCCCAGGAACAGGTTTCTAGCATATTCTAAAACTTAGGAGGAGAGCCACAAGTCCATCAGCCATGTTGACATTTGGGTGACCTCTTCCCTGATGGTCCCCTGATACCAATATGAAGACCCTGGTCACAGAATCCCTGTAGACTTGCCTTCAGGGAATCTTCCAGGTCCTTCTATCCCCTTGCCTCTGAGTTCAGGGCTTCAGTGCCCTAGGCTCCCCTCCACGCTTCCTCCCCACAGTCTGGGGCTCTGGAACGCTACCCACCACCCTCCCTGGAGTAGGCTCATGTCACTAACACACTACTCAGCAGTCTCCCCTAGCTGCTATTGAAACAAGAAGGTTGCTTGGTTCCCTTCAAGGCTCTAAGCAACTTCATGAAGGCAGGACCCAGGTGTACACCTCTGTAATCAGGTATCATGCCACCTGCCTCTGCTGAAGAAACTGACTTACGTTGAGCTATGACAAACACAGGTCACAATGACCAAACACCATTGCTTGCTTTTTCTTTTATCTCTACAGCTTGCTTCCATCTGAGGACACTGTCCAGGACGCTCAGTCCAAGGCCCTAATAGGAATCTACTACCTGGTTCTCTCATTCATTGACAGGTGCTACCGAGTACCACTGCAGCAGGCTCCGGGTACAGTGAGCAAACACAACAGAAGGGACCCTGCCCCACTCAGCAGCTGCTGACGCTTCGCAGAGGACAGAACTGGCTTGGGCGCATTTAGCTTTCCTGTTTCCCTCATTCTCCTTTCTTTTTTTTTTTAATTTGCCAATTAAGATAATTTTTCTCCAATATCTTTAAACCAGACTTATCCAAGTATAGCAGGCTCTCGTGTCAGGTAATAAGAGTATCATGGATTTTTAATTCTATTATTCTCCTTTAAAGCCAAAACAGTGATTGTGGCGGTCTTAAAATGAAAAACAAAACAAAACCAGCTTTCGCTTGAACACGTAAGCTCTGTGTTTGTTATTCAGTGACTATGTTAAACACAGGTTCAGTGCTCTACGGCCCATGAGGATCTAATTCCAGACAAGCAGGTACAGCTGACCTCCCCGTGTTGTGCCGCAGCACACCTGGCTGCCCGCCATGCTTCCTCCCCATAGCCAGGAGGCATAAAAGACAGCCAGTTTCTTTCAAGAGTCATAGCCCCATTCAGATTTACCAACTTGTGAGAATGCAGAGTGAGAGCAGAATCCTGCCCGGCTGGGGATTCACAAGTCCGGTAGCCTCCGTACAAACTGAGGACAAAAGGTGGTGACCACGAAGGCCATATGCATCACTACCCCGTGACCCAGCTCTGAAGAAATGTGGTATATGGGTAGCTCTCCCTGTGTAACTCTGAGATCCTCAGTTCCCCCAATCAATGTTTAGGTAATTTTAATCCTTGTTCAAGATTCCTGTTTCCAACTGAAAATCCTTTAAAGTCCGAGCTGCCCTAGGCTGGGAGACAGCCCTTGACACTGCTCTGTTTCTTTTAGTTTCCAAGAAGAACAGGGCACCTACTATACCTTGGACCAGCCTACCACACCTGGATCCTCATGCTGAAAGAGAATGAAGCCTTGACAAGAGGCGGATAGGTTCCTTCCAAGCTCTGCAGCCACTTGCTCCAGAGGGGAGACACCTTCCACAGCTCCTTTCCTCTCCAAAATGCACTGTCCCCCTTGGGAGACCCCTGACTTTGCAGGGTGGCATTCTTCACAGTAACCAGGGTGACCTGTGGTGGCCTTTGAGATCATAGGCTGTCTCCAAGAACATTCCACTCAGCTACAGAGGGCAGAGCCCAAGCAGAAAATATCAGAGGGAAGAAGCTAAGAAGAAAGAGAAGATCAACTTCCCCTCTTGGGACTGAGACACAGAAGCAAAAAGCCAGAAAAAGAAGCTCAGGGCAGCCATTCACAGCACTGGATAAACACACACAGCTTGTCAGCCTGTTTTCATCATGCAGGGCACAAGGATTCACATACACACACACACACACACACACACACACACACTAGAAGAAATGCATATTCATATTTTGTCTTCTCAAGGCAGAGCTGTGAAGACTGTGAGCTTCATTAGATACCTAGGTCCCTGCCGCTGTTCATTCTGAATAACCCAGGGGTAATTACTCCAGAGTCTTGATGCATGGAATCTGAGCGTCTCATGAAACCCCATCTCTGATTAGAAAAATCATGATGTGTCACTTCAGTTCGTCAAGCATTCCCCAGACAGACACCCGGGTCCCCAGAAAGGCACCCAGCCAGCCTCCTCAGAGGTCTGTACTGGGAATGCAGCACACCTCCACCGTCTGGACATGTACAGTCTGACTCTCTCTGTATGGCCTACATCGGGTACCAGCTTCAGTAGCATGCGGGTTTCCAGGGCCGGCTCAATGGAAAAGAACTCAGCAGTTCCATAGTTACAAAGCCAACCCATGCTCAAACCCTCTGCACACTTGATTTAACGCTCTGATGGCCCCATTCTAAAGTTCTTAATTTTTTAATACGGGACTCATAGCACCATGTTGCGTTGGAGCCTGTAAATGACATTGCCAGTCTAGAGATTCATAGAGTTTAATAATGAAAGCTGAGATGCAGCTCAGCTTGGAATGAGAATGACCCCCATAGACTCATATATTTTAAAACTTTGTCCCCAGTTGATGACACTGTTTGAGAAGGGATGGAAGATGTGGCCTTGTTGGAGCAGGTGTGCCACTGGTGTCAGGCTTAGAGGTTTCAAAAGGCGAGCGATATTCCCAGTGTGTCGCTTTCTCTACCTCCTACTTGTAGATCAAGATGTGAACTCTCAGCTCTTCCTGCCATTAGGCCCTTGCTCCACCATCATAGACTCTAACATCAAATTAAATGCTTTATTTCACAAGTTGCTTTGCTCATGTGTTTCATAGGTGCGTATTTCCAATCCCAGCACTCACAGGTAAAAACAGAAAGATCAGAAATTCAAGGACATCCTTAGCTACATATTTAGTTTAAGGCTAGCCCAAAATATTTAAGACACTGTCAGAAGGAGGAGGAGGAAGAAAAGGAAGAAGGAGAAGGAGAAGGAAGACGGAGGAGGAGGACAAGGAGAAGGAAGAAAAGGAGAAGGGGGAGGAGGAGAATTAAGACGACAATGAGGGTCAGATGGAGAGAGAAAACATACCCAGGAATCTCTTCCTATTCTTTAGAGATATTGATGGCAATCATTCAGAAAACTGCATTCTGTCTCTCAGATTTGGGATCATCACTGGGACCTTCCTAGGAGTGCTTGAGAATGTGGATCAGAATGATTCCTCTCTCGGGAAGAGCTAGCAGCAGCCTGTTTATCACAATTCCCATCTCAGGACCAGCTCCCATACTGCTCTGCCTGACAATTTAGCCAACACTAGGCCCTTTAATTTATTGCACTAATGTGGTTAGACACTGGTCCCCGGAGTCAGGCCATCTCACAGGCACTGAAGAGAGGCCATGGAGGAAATTTATGAGCCAAGGCTTATCCCTCACAGCCTTTATAAATGGGAAAATCTTTACCTTCATGAAGTGATGTACTTAGTCCCCAACCAGAAAAGAAAATTAAGCCCTTTACCCAGGTTCTGCATTGTTGGCTTTTACAGCTTGTCCCCCAGCCTGTGCAGCTTAGACACCATTTATAAACAGGCTTCATTTTAACCTTCCTCGGTAGAGAATACAAAAACCAATTAGGTACATGCAGATAAAGTTCACACATTCCATTCTAGTGGCATGTCACCATTTATGGTACCCATGACAGGGAGAGAGAAGGATGCACACGCATCATTTGATTCTTGAGTCCTGAGCATAGGTGGGGTTTCTGGGTCAGCCTGCCACTCTGAATTTTGCACTTTGAAATAAGTTTGTAGGTAGCCTAATTAAAACACATCAAAACATAAATTAATGGGAACTAAGGCTTCTATCACAGCGAATAGGACTATAGAAATCTCCTACCTTAAAGCGTCTCCAAGGGGCAGGGTAGGGATTTTGCTTGCTTCTTTGAGGGTTCCCAGCTCTACCAATAGAACCATTTCACCAGAAAAACCAACTGCACTTAAATTAAGAGACATGACAGAACTCAGACAAGCCCATTTCAGAGCTGGGAGGCCAAAGATGCTCAGAGAAGTCTGGTCAAGTGTGTAGGCCTGATTCAAGGACTAAGGCCTACCAGGCTGCAAGCAGTCGCTGATTCAGACTGCCTGGGTTCAAGTCCCCGCTCTACCACTGAGTTACAGGAATTTAAACTGTGAAGTGGGGGCACTGGGCTATTAAGCCTGTCTCCTCAAAAGCAGCCGAGAATATTAAATGAAAGCAGCTCATATTAGGTCCCCCATGCATGCTGGTTACTGTGATCATATCTCAAGAGCTCCAGATCTCTGTGCTATATTCCATTATACCAGCCTGAGCTGAACCATCCCTCATCTCTAAGAACTTCTCAAACCCAGGTAGGAGGGTTCTCTCAGTACACTCTTCAGGGACAGAAACCCATAGAGTACCATATGGGCTGCAGAATTTGGGAAAAACATTAAAGAGGATCTTCTAGGATTTATTGACCTGATGAAAACTAATGTCATTGACTGCCAATTGGAAAAGATCCAAAAATCATCTAAAAGATAAACAACAGAGCTGAAATTCTCGAAATCCTAAAATGCTTCCAAAGTGCTGTGGATCCCTGGGCTTAATAACATCAGAAGGCTCAGGATGCAGCCTGCAGCTTTGTTAATGAGACTGGGCCGGCCTCAATTTCCTGGCTTTTATGGGGTCTCAGGGTCACAGATGATGCTATCATGGTAGGAAGCAGGGTGAAGGGGACATAGGAACACTGCAACTTCCTGCATCTCTAAAATTATTTCAAAATAAAAAGTTAAAATTATGAGGCAGCATTAGAAGTGGATAAAGATTAAGGGGGTCCTTGGCAGGTTTTCAGCCTATCAAAACAGTTTCCAGACAGTTGGGCTCGGGCTTGAAGAAGAGAGTTGGTGGGTGAACATCTGGAATGATTCTAAATCAAGCTGCTCTGAAAAAAAAGAAAAGAAAAACTATTTTCTTTTCTCTCAATTTTTACTAAAATATAAGGACGTTTATATTTTATACACAACTTAAAAAAACTAATCATAAGCAATAGGAAGCAGATCTGTGTATCGCCATATGATAAATATTTATCGGCAAAACTTTCTGCTGTGATAGTCATAAGGACAGCCAAGGAGAACCGGGGGAGACCTAACACACAAAAATGAACAGGAATAATCTGCTGAGCACCTGTCAGTTCGTTTGCAGGGCAGAAAGGCTGGGGTTAACATGTCATGGGTGCAGACCAACTACATGTTGTCTGTAGCAGCGCAGCCGTAGACAAGGTCTAGACGGAGGACCCAGGGAACCCTAGTATTGCACCATGCAACAGCAGCAGAAGGAAAACCCATGGCAGGAACCTCAAGAGAAACATCTGGAAGCAGCAATGGCAAGGAGCAAGGACTAATCGAGTTCTGTAGAAGAGAGCAGGGAAAGAAAGTGTTGATCAATGGAGTAAGGGGGCCAGTGTGCACATTTCCTGTGCCCAGTTCCTGCCCCTGCTTGAAATTCTCACTGGACTCAAGTTAACAGCCTTGCTCACCTTTGGACTTTGTGCTTATTTCAGTATTGTTTCTTTCCAGGAGTATGTTTCTAGCTGTCCACCATGGTTCCCCCACCCCCAGCTCCCGTTCTCAAGTCAACCACTGCAAGAGAGACTGCTGGTATATTTCCATCTTTCTTTCTCTCCCTGACTTCTGAATCTCAAAGCAGCTGCTGGCCAGCAAGGCCCAGATGGGTGTTCATCACCCTAATGGAGGAAACAGCAAATGGCAATTTGGGGTCAGACTATGCGTTCTTATGAAGGGGGATAAGGGGAGAAAATCTGGCCTCTCATCTCAGCAGGCCTCCCCAGTTACAAAGGCAGCGAGCAGGGTGGGGGCAGAACAGGTGGGGAAGCCTGCAGCCATCCTAGCACTGTGGGTCAAGGTTCTCAAATCTCCCAAGACACTTACACCCATTCTTGCTGCCTTCTTTCCACCCATCAGCCTGTCTATCCATCCACCCAGCTGCCCAACCCTCTCCTTCCAAGATGAGGAAGACTCATTTCCTGTTCCAAAAGTTCTGAGTGGCAGTGATAAACAAAGGCAAGTGGGTGCTGTCAGCTACTGTCACAGATGACGCCCAAGCCTTTGGCCTGGCTGCTGTGGGACAGAGGGGTGGGACCACTCACAAAAAGAAGGAAAACTAATCTAAACTCTACACACACACACACACACACACACACACACACACTGCTGAGCAAGAGAAGGTGAGTTGCATCTAGGAAATCTGGACATGAGACCTAAAGACAGCCAGACACTCAGGACAAGTGAGCATCATTGTCACGATCACTGTCCTGATTACGTAGCCCTCATGTTCAGTGTGAAAGAGCTAGAAATGCCCCCTCGGAGAATGACTGTAATCACAGCCAAGATCCGGAGAGTGCTTCCTAGCGGAAGAGCTGGGCACACATAGCTCTACACACATATGCGCATGCGTGTGTTACGCCTGAGCACACATGCACTCATGCACACACAGATACCACCAACAAGCCAGTGCAAACAAACTAATAGAAAACCACAGGAGGTCTAAGTCTTTCAAAACCCCGTGGAGTTTCTAGTACAGCACCCTGACTTAGAATCCCTAACTTCCCTCCCAATTTTACCTCTTTGCGCGGTTGTGAAGGCCTATTAGTTGTGGCCTTAGTGACAACAACATGATAGAGCTATGCCAGTTAATTTGGGAGAAGGGGACAAACAATGTTTCAACTCATCTTTCTCTCATCTGCATCTTCCTCATGTGCCTTTTCCTGAGTGACCTTCGCTGGACCCTTGAGGCTTGGCCCACTGTTTGGTCTGCCCTCTTTACCTCACAGTCCACCACAATGTGAACAGTACCCTCCTCATCCTCCCAGGGCCACCGAGTTTTCCTTTAGACAGAAAGGAGTACCCTTTAGCTCCCCACCTTAGGGACAGTGGCAGCTTCTCATTCACCCTTGTGCCATCTTGTGTCCCAGTCTGCCTCTCCTCCAGTGTCTCTCTAGCACAACTCCAACAGAGAGGTCATGGTTTGAGGGTCTGAACTAAGTTCAGAATAGGAAGAAGCCAGATGGCTCTCTATTGGACAGCGGGGTCCTTCTTGTCTCCCTGACCCAATCCATAATCCTAGGTTTCCCCACCATAGTGGATTTTGTCAGCATGGCCACATCATTAAACCCATGGCCACATCATTTCAATCATTAAATAGAAGCTTCTCCTTCTATAACTGTCTCCCACCTCTCAGAGCATTGGAAGGTTCTGCAAAACTGAGGGGCACCTCTGGGGTCTCTTCTCTGTTCTCTGTGCATCTCCATGTATAAGTGGGCAGAACAGGCATCTGGCTTTCTGGTTTCCTGAGGTCAGCTTTGGCCACGTGGCTGTCTTGTTTGCTGGTCTGGTGGCAAAGGGCCAGTTCGGAGCTTCCCGGTATCCTCTATAGCCACTTCACAGGGACTAGGCAGAACTCCTCTCCTAAACAGAGAGACCATCCCAGTCACAAAACACACACATCCACCGCAGTGGAGCTCAAGAGGGACTTGGAAACAGAGCATCTAGAAGGCTGGCCTGGGGACACAGACAGACCCCCAGGACTGCATTTACTAGTCCATTGCCAACCCCAGCCAGGGAGGCCTCCAGCTTGGCCCCAGTGGAGTTTTTCACATGCTTTCGTCCAGCACAATTCTTTAAAACACAACTTCTTAATGTCTCCTGGAAACAATATCACAGTCCCTTGTTTATAGACTTGGCCAGATCAGATAAAATTTCATTCTCTGAATTGGTTCCTAATTTAATTACTCCCCCTCCCAGATCAGCAGCGGCCTCTCTGGCTGCAGGGAAAGAGAACTAGAAAGCCACTGGCGCCACAATTTGCTGCTCTCGTTGGTATCCGGTGGAGATGAGACTTTCCCAGGCCTGTGTTAGGTTAGGAGTGGGCTGAAGCAAGGCAGTCACCATCCATCCACCCACCCTCACCTACTCCCCAGCCTGGTCCAGAAGGCAGCCTGGAGTTTTACAAAGACTTTGGAGGAACATAGAGAATAACTGAATTGTAACTCGGAAACCTAGATACAATCCTGGCTCTGTGTGTGACCTCTGTGGGGCCTCAGTTTCCCCATCTATAAAGAAGATCTGAACTATGTTCAGCGCCAGTCCTTGGAACTCAACAAGTCAGGCTCTTCAGTACCCTACCCATCATTACAACAAGCAAGGTTAAGACCTCATCTATAATGCAAGACTTCTTTAGGGCCGGAGGAAGAAAAATAAATAAATCCCTGTTGTTAGGAGAAAGCAAAAATATCTTAAAACAAAACAAAATGTAACCCTAGAAATGGAAACACATTCACGTGAAAAAGCCTACACACAAAAGTTTACAGCAACGATGCTCATGAAAGCCAAAACCTGGAGACACTGGAAATGACTCCCAAGGGACACTTGGGTAAATAGAACTGTCGTCAGTCCACCCCACAGACTATTATCTGGCCATGAGAAGAATAGACTTCATACGTTACAATGTGGATAATGCAGAGTGAAAGACGCTGTCCACAGAACACCACATTCTTCATGATTCTGTCCTTACAGAAGTCCAGAATTGAGAAACCGGACTGACAGAGACCAAAAGATGATTTGTGACTGTTCAGGTGGCGGGGGTGAATGGGGTGAGGGGTAAGCAAAGGGTGCAGGCTTTCTTGCTCAGTGGGTGAAATGCCATAACACCAGCTGTGATGTTGTGCACATACCTATGGGATACACAGAAAACATTAAATTATCTATCTCACATGGATGAACTACATAGCATGTGTCTCTTGTCAACCTGGCTAGATTTAGAATCACCATGGAAGCCCACCAGCGGGGTATCTGTAAGGGTGTTTCCTGAAAGACTCAACTAGAACAGGAAGACCCAGCCTGACTGTGGTCAGACCTGACAAGCTCAGGTCTCTGGCTGAATAAAAAGGAGAAGTAAGCTGAGCACCAACAAAGGTCTCTGTCTGCCTCCTGACTGTGGCTACAACACGCCCAGCTGCCTCGTGCTCCTATTGCCAGGCCTTGCCCACCATGTGAGCCATACCCACCAACTGTAAGCCAGAATAAACCCCTTCTTCTTAAATTAATCTTGTCTGAAATTTTTGTCAAAACAATGAGAAAAGTAACTAACATGGTGTGTAATAGCGCCAAAAACAAAAACAAACAAACAAAAACCCTGCTTTTAAAAGAAAATATTGACTGAGGTTTCTTTATAAGGCCCTCTGTATGACTTTCAAAATCCCCCCGGATGAGAGCATATATGAATATGGGAGGCAGCCAGCTCCTAGGCCATCTGAAGGGGAAGCCCTGTGAATAGACAGGGCTTCCTCTTGTAAACCAAAAACCTGCTGACTGGAGAAGTGAGCAGCCCAGAGGCTTTTCCATTGATTTGTTTGCAACAGCTGAAAGCAAATTTATCTTCCACCACTCAAACAGCAAGGAGGTTTCACCTGCTTTTTAATACATCATTTTTATTCGGAGCCAAATCACACACAGGGCAAAGGATTAGTGGACTCCCCATGGTTGGCTAGGGAGCAAATGTTTTTCCCTACTTTGGCCTGACAGATAATTCTGAAGAGGGGATCCAAAGCACTAGCTTCCTTCTCTGGCTTCAGGTATCCCACCCACCCCTCACCCCCAGTACCTCACTAAAACTGCTATTGAGTGGGTATAAATAGCTTCTCAGATTTAGCACAACACAAATGCCAGGCTGATACATTAATGGGCACCATTTCACCCCTCCTCTCGTCTTCCTGATAACTTTCTTAGGCAAGTTCAGCACATCCTAGAAACAGCTATTGCCTGACTTCCAACATAACGCGTTTCCATTACTGGACAGAGGTGGAACTCCCTGGAATGTATTATCTGTATTAAAAACTGTGGCAGACGATAAGGGCCACACCATTGTGAATCAAGCCAAATACAAGCACAGACAAGAATAGTGTTACCTTAATTCAATCCTTAGAACGCACAAGATGTCCCTAGGGTCCTCACTCCTAAGCCCTGATAACATGTCCTTTGGGTGAGGTAGGTCACCTAAGGCTGGTCAAAGGGAAATGGGAAGTTTCATGCTTGGCGGTGTGTAACACAGAACTCTATTCTTCTGCCCTTGGGCCACTTCCTCATACTTCCTCTTCCATTTGGGGTTCAGCACCCCAGGATTGTTATGAAGGAAATGCTCCCAAGCAGGAAAGCAGACATTCCTAGTCCCAGAACTCTATTCCCTTTGAGAGACAGAGATGAATAAGGAAAGATGGATCCTGGTGCCTCAGCGAGTCCTTGCCCTAAGCCATCCGTGTTCAGTAGATGGAGAAGAAGGCAGCCTCATTTAAGATAAGATGCATGGGCTGGCTGGGAAGCGAAGACAATGGAGGCCCTCAACTCCAGCTCCAAAAGGAGCCAGAGATGAGAACCAGAGATGGGGGAAGGCAAGAGCCCTGAAAGTACCTCTCTAGGGTCCTCCCAACTCCCCTTCATCCTGCAGTGAGAAGGAGGCTGCTACATGAAGGATGCTCATGGTCCATCATGGTAGGGAAGGCTATAGACAGGCAACTCCATCCAGCCTCAGGAGCTTACAACCCACCCTATTCACATCTCAGTAGCCAACCAGCAAGCAGAGAACTAGGGGCAGAAAGACAGCCAGGCTACAATTATCTAGCTCTGTCCCTGTGATCACCCAGCTGCCACTCAGACCCCATTTCCAAAAGTTCTACAGTCTCCCAAAACACTGCTACCAGCTGGGGATCAAGTATTCACACAAGTGAGCCTGCAGGGAATGTTTCACACTCAAAGCACAGCAGCCTACCCTATTCTACAATAAACCCCTGGCCATCTCGTAATGTAAAATGCATCCATCCGAACTTCAGAAGTCCCTGTAGTCTCAAAGTTCCAACACTGTTCAAAAGTCCAAAGTACCTTCCGTGACTCATGCACTCTCTTAACCATGAGTCCTTCTAATAGCAAACACCAAGTAACATGTTTTAAATACACATTGGTGTGAAATAAACATTTCCATTCCAACAGAAAGGAACAGAGACACTGCAAGGGAAGACCGACTAAGGCAATACCAAAAACCCAGCAGGACAAGACAAACAAACCCTGTAGCTTCATGTCTACCACTCAAGGCTTTCAATGGAGTCATCTGGACTCTAATAGACTTGAGCAACCTCGCCCTTAAATCCTGTCACCTCTGACACATGCAGCCCCTTTGGTGTCGCTTAGGTTTCGCTCAATGCCTGTAGCATCCCTTTTCCTGGGATGTAAACATCCCCAGTCTCTGCTGCAGCTTGAGCTTCATCTCCACAGCTTCACAGGTAAACCTTTCAGGAGCTCCACACTCAGAATGCGATTTTCCTGTGTGTTGCCTGTCCTTCACGGCTGTTTTCTGGAACCCTGGTGCAAGCCTCCACCACCCCAGGGCTCTTGAATTCTCCATGTTTGCAAAATCGGCACAATTTGGACAAAGCTAAATTCTGCCAAAAGCTCAAAATGAAGCCTGGCACCCAGGGACTTTTGGCTGCAGTGGCCCCAAGCGCCTGGAGGGCTGCACCTGGGAAACATCTCCCTAGGCAATCCTGCTGGAAGACGGTAACCTGGAGGCTTTATCTTCTTAAGTGATTTCTTCTCCCACTGGTTTACATTGTTATACCGTGGAGTCTTCCATAAGTGAGACCTTGTCTTCAAGGTATCATTTCCACTGTCCTGGGGCAAGAGCTGCAATTTCTCTTGAGTGGCACTAATCTCTTTAATAGTCCAGTCTGATTTGCCAGGTCCTGCCTTGTCCAGGACCTTAAACAAAAGCACAACCCTTTCCTGGCCAAACTGTTCATTTTTCACACCTTTTTTCTCCACTTTGCTAAAAGCAGTGAGCACTAACCATGTCTTGGCCTGACTGCTGTGTTGTCTTCAAATTTCCTCCACTAATGAGCCATTTCTATTTCATTCAACCACACTCAAATTTTCAGAACAAGGACAGAACAAGGCCAAGTTCCTTGCCAGCATGCAACATAAACAACCTCTTGCCCAGAGGGAATCTTTTTTTCCCCTCTCGTGAGCCTGACCTTTACCGTCCACAATTTGAATTGGTGTTCTCCTTTCCCAGGCTCCCATCAGAAGACCTAGTAAGTTCTGCTTAGCTAGTTTAGGGATTTTTAAACTCGTCCACATTTCTCCTGTAAACCAGTTCCAAAGACCCACAAACCACATGGTCAGGTTTATCACAACAACAATCCCATTCTCAATACTGATGTCCTAGTGAAGTTTTCTCATTGTTAAGACTAAATGCCTGACAGAAGCAACTTAAGGGAGAATTTGTTTGGAGTCATGGCTCAGGGGCTACAACCAATCATGGCAGGAAAGGCTTTCTCTGCGGTTGCCAGAGCTTGTCACGTCTTGGTTGCCAATCAGCAAGCACAAGACACAAGCCAGGCTCAGAGACGGCCTAGAACCTCAAGCCCGACCTACAACCTTACATTCACCAGCTAGGCACCTCCTCCCAAAGCTTCTACAACTTCCCCAACAGCACCACTAGCTTGGAACCACATGTCCAGACACACGAGTCTGTGGGGGACATTTTACACTCATACTGAAGCACCACCGAAACATGTTTGATATACTGGCTCCTTCGAACGGAGGCCACTTGAGAAAGAGGATAGAGACTGAGGCTTCTTTGTGTGCCAGGCGAGGGTCCTCTAGCAGAAGGGCTGTGCTGAGAGTCCCCTCCAGGCTTTGGTCAGTGTGGCAGACTCACCTCTTCTGGTGGTTGTTCCTAAGATAGTGTTAGTTACTGAGACTTGAGCCACACAACACAGACTCTATTGACAGTGACAGTGCCCGTATCCTCTTGTAATTTGTGTGGCCATCCCCCCCGACCCTCAAGCCCTGCTCCTCTCTCTAGCTCAGGAAAGCCTTCAGTCATCCGTCCCTTCATCCCATGTCCTAGTTGGTGACCCTATGATGTGGATATGATCAGCTATGTTCCTCCTTCTGTCCATCTGTCTTATGTCAGCTTAATTTCTTGTAACCCAGTCAAGAATCCAGATGTACAAGGAAGACATTTTTCACCCTGTGACGCTCTCCATCCAGGACCGATTGAGAGGAAGTCCCAGAAGTGACCTTGCCCCACGCAGGGCAGATGGCCGAGGCCAGTTCCCATCAGCCAATAGCCTTGAACCCGGAAAATAAGACAGGCCAGAAAGGCAAGCAAACATTTGACAGACCTGGGCTAGTCTCCAGAGGATGAATGAAAAGCCAAATTGCCCCCAAAGACGATGATAGAGGAAATTGTCAGATGCCACAGTTCAACACCAACCCAGCAATGGGTCCACAAGAGTTCCAAGATGATTCTTCTGGATGTCTTCCTAGAGCAATAAACACCTCTGAAATGACATGCATGGTGAATCAACATGGGGACCGACCAGGACCACCAAGCCAGCCCCTACCTAGATGAACAGGAAACAGAACCAGAAATCAGGGTTAGATGATGCCATGGGGCCCGGTCCCAAAGGCTGCTACTGTTCATTACAGCTCTATAGCTCAAAATACAGAAGAATCAGCCGTGTGTATTGAGACTCACCGCCAGCAACACAGATTCATCCAGGGCTACCACTTTCCTGGAGGCCTGGAGGTCCCTCATGCACACAAAGTAAACATGGTCTGGTATGTGTACATTTGGAAGACTCTTTATATAAACAGGTTCACAAATTGGAGGAGGAAAATCCTCTGTAGACTAATAGTCTGATAGGGGTTTAGAAATTACAGTCACTAAAAGTTCGCACTAGGACAAGCTTTATATTTTTAATGTAAATATTTACATTCCAAACAAAGGATCCTGGAACCTTAAGACAAGCTATATGTTCCAGGCACGCAAAATGCTAACAGCCCCTGGCTCTTGCCTGAGTAGACGACCCTTGTTTATATTCTTGGAACAGCAACCAAATCCCCATAACATTCTTCCCACAACTCTCAAGATGCACAAAAAAAGCAGTGATTGTTCTTAAAAATAACTGCTCCAAGATGATGCCAGGAGTCCAGCATCATGACACCAGGCTCTTCTAGAAGGTCACCAAGTGTCAACTCCTGGGTCATGACACCAAATCCAGAATCCCTATCTTCTGGACATATACGAGCATCCTCCGGAGACCAGCTCTCAGACAGATCTTTGTAAACTGATGTACAGATTCAATACACGACAATTGCTCTCAACTAGGAGCGGGGCCAGCCATGAGAAAGTGACAAGGGACAGCCTCCTCGCTGTTAAGGGGCCCACTAGACCAGGCAAACAGACATTACACAGAAAGTCAAAACATGGTATACATGGAAAAAACTCAAAACGTTGAGAAATACAACGGAGTGGAACTGTAGAAGCTCAGAGGAGGAACGCTGCACATGGGTGGGACAAGAAGGCACATGACAGTGGCCGTCTGGGCTTCCTAATAGCGGTGACGCTAAGGCGACGGTTGGGACACAAGGAAGAACAGCCAGATGCCGGGGCTCCCCCTTCTCGGTGGCAAGGGGACTTGGGTGCAGCCAAGTCTAGGCTGACTGGTCAGGGAACTTGGCACAAAGACAGAAGTCCACCCGGTAGACGTACAGGCCAGTGGCAGGCATGCTGGATGCCAACAGTCCCGGCACTTGGAAGACTGAGACAGCATAGCACAGGTCCATCGGTTTGGGACCAAGCTCAAGGACAGAGCAAGATAAAAAGGAGGAACGGGGAGGGGAGGCTCACTTCCAGTTGAGGGGTCAGGAAAGAAGGAAAGAAAAGCTCTCTGTCTAGCAGGTAGCCATTACCTCCATTCAAGTGGACTGCATTCAGGTTAGAATGTAGCCTTGAAGTCTGTGGTCACTCCCCAGAATGACAAGAAGTGAGGAAAAGATAGTCTTTGGACGCAAAGCGGGTAATCTCCCAAAGCAGATAGTAACACAGAATTGATACATCACAAGCACACTAGGGACACCCTGCCCACCACATGCCCAAGAGAGGACACAGACCAAACCACATGCCCAAGAGACGACACAGACCAACCTATTACTAGATATTGGATCACACTGTGAACCCCGAGATGGCGTTAATTAACTAAAATCAACCTTGAGGCAAGAGGCGGAGCCAGGATATAGTTGACAGGAAGTAGCTATCGAGAGTTAGGGGGAGTCTGGAAACTTGAGAGGGATATGCACAGGAAGTAGTGAGGAGAGACTTTTGAGTTTGGGACAGCTAAGGGGAGCTCTCTTGTTGGGCCGCTGGCTAAGAAGGAAGGTCAACTGGTTTCTTCTTGGCCTCTCTGAGCTAGCAGGTTTACCCCAGTATCTGACTCCTGAGTTTTTATTGGTAAAATAGAATGATAGAGACTTAGTTAAAAATTACATTTGGCTGCAGAGGCAGTGGCAGTTCCGGCAGGATGCAGAAGTCCCTTCAGGCCTCGGCCTGAGCAGTGGGGCAGGGATTGCTGAGCCACAGTCAGTAGCTGAAGCAGCAGTAGATTCAGGTGCAGCCGCTGTGCCTATGAAAGCAACACCAACTCTTTACCATGGACCAGACACTTAGCTCAGCACGTTGCTTCCTGCCCACGGGAGAAGGCAGCATGTGGGACCTCTCCAGTGTCTATGCCGGGAAGTAGCTGCACAGTCCCAAGAATACAGAAGACACAGATGGTCACCGCCTGCCTCACCTCTCCTGCTGCCTGCCCCAAGGAGAAAAGTGGCTATCCAGAAGGGACTGAAGCTTCCCATGTGTGCAGACTGTGGAGTCCATCAAACCCTGTTTCATAGTATACCTCACCCACCATACTGGTTCAGCATATGTGCCAACCTCAGCTTCAGGTAGGAACAAAAGTCACATTTGAGCTCTACCAGAAAAGTGGCTGGATCTGAGGAGGATCCCTGAACCCCAGCTTGTACTGGTCATAATAAACCACTCACCAGGCAGCAGTTGTCACATGAGGAAACTGGGATACATTCAGCCTTGTCCAGGGTCATGGGAACAAGATGGAAAACCACAGCGGGGACTTGAATCGGAATTGCCATGAAGCTGCCTGGCGGGCTCTGCCGGGGAACTTAGGTGGCTTTTCCGAGTGGCTGGGGGTCCAGCCCCTGAGCTAGGAGAATGCACTGTGTCCCTAAACATGCTGACCAGAAGTGCTGGCTATTCTTCCAATCGGCTGAGCTCGCTCACAAGCATAGAAAATGCAGGCACGCTCCAAGCCCCATTCATCAACAGTGTGTCACTTCCCCCCCATCTCTTCCACTCCGAAATGCAGGGTTGGACAGTGTGATAAAGGTTCCATGGGACCAGTACCCCTAGGGTAGCTAGCTACAAGGGCACAGAAAAGCACAACAATTCCATCCCGGCCCATCTTCCTCTCAGGTGGCTGTACCACTATCTTTTTGACCACAGGGAACAAAATAGCCCAGCAGGCACATATTCCAATTCCAGAGAAAATGTGAAACCATCGGCCCCAGAACACTGTAAGGAAAACATGATTGGGCCCAGCCTGTATCTAATTATCTGCCCATGTTGGGGTATTTTCCAGACACCTGGGTGACTAGGCCACCTGTTTCAGTGTTTCTACCGCAAACACAATTCTGGACAGTATCCAAGTTTTCGTTTTTTTTAACGACACCCTCTGCTTTTGAGGATCTGCCAGCCTTACTTTCCTCAGAAATCTAAAATGCCCGAACCAAGATGAGTTCTAGAAATGTAAACGAGGTGTCAGGAGCACCTTCCCTAGCCAGGAGCTCCCTTCCACATCCATTCCCTCTTAGGTTCTTTCAAACTCAGAGAGGGGCTCAAGATGTGATGTTCAAAGGCCAGCTACACCAACCAGAACATTTTTTTCTTCCCGGAGAATGGCCTGGACTCTGCTTTGCTTAATGGGACAGCATCAAATAGACAGGCACCTACAGCCTACCTACAAGGCCAACTAAAGGGGCACAGAGGATACCCCTTTTAGTGGGTACCCCGTCCCCTCCCTGCACAGATGAGAAGATGGCTGAGAGAGTTAAAGCCACAGCCCTGGGAAATCTAGCTAGGACAAGGCAATAAGGGGTCCCCCCAGCGCTCGCTCGCTCTCTCTCTCTCTCTCTCTCTCTCTCGCTCTCTCTCTCTCTTTCTCAATGCTTTTCTATTTTTTATCTTGCGCATGCTAGG
>LOJH01021322.1:17431-27839 GCA_001685095.1 Ellobius talpinus | reverse complement strand
CCATTTTCTGGTATCTTATTCAGTTTCTTTCTTCAAAGACATAAAGTTCTTATTGAACAGGTCTTTCATTTGTTTGGTTAGTGTTACCTACAAGATGCTTTATGTTATTTGTAGCTATTGTGAGGTAAATGATGATACTTCTCTGATTTCTTTCTCATCTTATCATTTCTATATAAGAGGGCCACTGATGGTTGTGAATTGATCTTGTATTCTGTGACATTACTGAATGTGGAAACTCAATTGTTAATCATTAACTTGAGCTACAATTCATGCAGCTATTTTGGTAAAACTCACAGACTGTGTCTGTGAAACACATTTACCTTAATTTATCACAACTCTGTATAAACTGTCATTATTATTATTAAATAAGACAGTACGGCTTAGGGAGGGATCATCTTCTTGACAATCCACAGGTAAAAATGCCCAGTAGAACAGGATGTTTCCAAGAGATAAACACATTATATTACAAACAGTGGAGATCTCCCCATGTCCACTCACACCATGCTAGATACCAGAGAAAGAGAGCCACAGCAAACATGTAAAGGCAGAGCAGAAATGAAAGACATTCTGGGGTCTGCAGTCCCTTGACCTTGCCTAAACGAGATTGGTCCACCGGAGGACTCCCTTCTGCTGGTCTGACTCCTGGAACTTCAGGTGCAACCTGCTCCTCTGGCATGTCCAAATGGCAATTAGAGTTACCACCAAAAACCACACTGCAGACTCTGTATTAGGCTGTTTTGAGATTCCTTCTGCCAATGGAATAAATCCAAAATTCTTCACTTTAGCCTTTGGCAAACTTTTCTGACAAAGGCAAAACACAGCTCCTTCCTTCACCAAAATATCACATGAATGATATCTAGGCAATATACCAAAAGCCTTCTCTTCTGAAACCTCTTGAAATAGCCCCACCCCCCAGTTCATCAGATCACACTCAGCACTACTGTCTTCCATGCTCCTACTAGTATGGTCCATTAAGCCATGCTTAAATTTTTCCACTGTTTTCTTAACCAAAAGTCCCAAAGTCCCAAAGTCCATATTACTCTTAACAAAAGCATGGCCAGGCCTATCACAGCAATACTCCAGTCCCTGGTACCAACTTTTGTAGGGTTATTTTTGTATCACTGTGAAGAGACATCGTGACTATGTCAACTCTTATAAATGAATGCATTTAATTGAAGGGATGGGTCCCTTACAGTTTCAGAGGTTCAGTCCATTATGACCATGAAGGGGAACAAGGCACCATGCAGCCATATGGAGCTTAGAGTAATACCTTTTGACTTAGAGACAACAAGAAGTTGACTTATTGTCACACTGAGGGCAACTTGAGCAATAGAGACCACTAAGTCTACTCTCACAGTGACAACACTTCCTCTAGCAAGGCCATACATACTAACAATGCCAATCCCTTTGGGTGCTATTTTCTTTCAGTTCACCACATTCTTTCTTGCAACATGCTTGAAAGGATTTTAAAGCAAGAAGTGTTTTATCTGTTATAAAGCAAAGTTGACTTTTTCATGGTTTTAAAATTTTCTTCCCATTCTCTGCTCTGGTCCAAGTGAGGCTGGGTTAGGCAGTTGAGATGCTTTTTCTATTTTGTTTGTGCTCTTTGTGTTTTTCTCATTGCCTATGGCTTCTATCTAGATGGGCAAAGAAAAAAAGCAGTAGTTACATCCTACTATTGTTTCTTGCTTTGGGCAATGTCCAATGTTCCTGGTTGGCTGTGACACCTTCTGATCATTGCATTGTGTGGCATATCCCATGGAGACTCTTTCAGCTGGGGTTCCAAGTCATGACTACTGGTCTTTTGGAACAGCTCCTTTGTATAACCAAACAAGCAAAACTCCTTTTTTGATGTCTGTTTTGTCTTGATAAAGCTGCCCTGTGAAATCTACATCTAAGGTACACTCCCTTTCCATTGTATCCATGTGTGAGGATCAAGCTAGCCAATCTACACATTTCCTGAGAAACCAAATTCTGAGTTCCTGAGACTTCTGAACAGTCAAACACAGCCATTGTTTTCCCCTTGAGGTCTGCTCTGGATCCTTTCAAGTGGGGAAAATAAAAATAAGTTAAATAAGCAATGGTCCTCTTGCAAGGAAAGTTCACTTGTTTTGTTCATTAAGGGTTTCTACTTATTTGTTTTCTAAAAGTTCATCTTACTTGATTTGAGTAATGGAATAACATTACTCCCTTCTATTTATTTCCACAACAACAGAACATTATACCCACTGTAGCAACTCTTTCCAAGGGAAGCACCCATACTTGTCATGTTCAATCCTACTGTCTGAGCTTGTAGTTAGTGATGAACTAGGTCACTGGATCAATCATTGTATAACCAGATTTAGGTCATCATCTAAACACCCCAAAATAGTCTTCAAGTGTGGATACATACTATCATGTGTTAAACATGCTCAGAAAAGAAAGATTAGCACAATGCATGCTAGAGCATACTATTTCTCAGTTTTGTAGCAAGTTGAAACAAACTAAGAAATCAAGTGGGGGAAGTTCAAAGGTGAAGGAAGGGCATGTTTGGTGTGAGATCTAATTTGAGAACGTCGCAGATACATGAAAAGGATGGAAAAGATCAGGTGTATTAGAAAAGATCAGAACAAAGACATATCTGCCAAAATTAAGACTTGTAGAGGCAAATAAAGAGCCATTGTGTTTTCTTTGACAGGAAAGTAACATGAGAAAACCAACAGTTTAGGAAGATGACTACAATGAAAACAAGCTCCATTCTCTTTTAGCAAGTTTTCATAACGCTTTGCCTAGATTGTTTTCATTGAACTAAAAGTAGGAAGGCCCTAAAGTAAAGAATATTGAGTTAAATTAAAATTAAAATAATATTAATAAAATTAATAATATTAATAAAATTAAAATAATATTAATAAAATGTTAATAATTGAATAATAACCATATAGAACTAGGAGATCACAGAGTAGAGATATTTCCTGGCCTCTAGATACCTCTCAGGGTTCTCACACAATGAAGATGTTCAATAAATATTGATTGAATTAAATAGATATGGTGGTCAAAGGCTTAAGGCATGGACATCAGTTGGAACGTTATTAAGTAGCAGAAGGACACCTGTGGAAGATCCCAAAGTAATTGTGGGTGATTAGTGGAGGGGGTGACTTTTAATGTCAATTGTATTCGTAAATTTTCATGTGCTGTTGGAGGTCACTAAGAGGCCAGGTGCCCTCCCCCAGTTTTAACTGTAAGTATGCTTGTGTCTAATGTTCTCTGAGTCCCTTTGTCTGGAAATGAGCTGGCCCTCTTGAGTCTGCATTGGGGGAAAAGAACATCAAAAGAGCTCAGGAGTAGAAACATTGTGTCCTTAAGAATATCTAGAAGGCCAAACCATCCCTAACAGTGGTTTCTATTGTTCATCTTATGAAAAAAAAGTGGAAAACAGAAGCTGGGATTTAGATCATGGGAACTTCAGTCAGGGAAGCTGAACCATGAGGAGACTGTCCAGTGGGAACTCCAGTGGAAAGCCTTAACATCCTTCCCAGTACATTTTGAATGGATGCTGTGAGAGCCTGGTTCTATGATTTTCTTTTTTTCTCTCTTTTATTGTTTGTTCTTTAACTTGGCACCTCACCTGAGTTGTCACTGCTCTGCCCAGGATTCTCCATCAGGAATGACAAAAGGCTGCCTTAAGGAAGCTTCCTCAATCAATTTCTGTTGGATCTTTCTAAGCCCTCCATTAGATGATGTCACCTTTCTGCTATTATTTGTAATTTTACTTCAAAGCCTCACCCAAGGGGATACTCTGTTCTGCCTGGAACTCACTATTGGGAAATATAGTTGACTTCCTAAAACAGGCATCCCCAGTAATTTAATAAACTTGGTCATTTGAAACTAAAATTATCACTATCATAAATCACTGTCCAGACCATATAGAACATGACTGGAACATAGAAATCCGTCATTCATTAGAAATTTGTATTACTGAAAAATGTTGACAAAGATTAGCAGTTGAGTTTATCAGAAAAAGAGATCTTAAAGAAAATATATGGTTTGTATTTTTAAGTGAAAATGTGCTTGGAGGACAACTGACACAGTTCAGATTTTGTATTAAAATCTAAGAAATTAGATATAGACATCTTTTGAAACATAAATGTTTGTTAAAGATAGAGTCTAAATAAGGAATAAGAAGACAGACTTAGTAGAAAAAATTCTTGTGAGAAAAAGAATGGGGAGGAAGCAGAGAATCTGCAAGAGCTTTCAGTCTGTCACTTAAGACTGACCCAGAGTAAAGGAGAGAGAGAACAAAGGGAGGGGAGCATCAGGAAATCTACAGAAGGTATGGCAAGGGTGTTGGGAGTTCTGAGAGCAAGTTCCTCATGTGAGCAGCCTTGACTCCCAGGTGCTATTCTTCTTCCTGTCTTGGCCCTGTTTGGTAACAGCTGGGAACTGCCCTTGTGAATCACATGACCTTGGAGCTAATGCTTTGATGTGAACTTGAGATTTCAGCAGCTTGAGGGAGGTTGGTCCCCTGCAGTTAAAGCTATGAGAGGTATGCACTCATGGCCTCTGCAAGCAGGTGCTGAGAATTCAAATTTGAAATGTTATGGATAATGCATGCTTCCCGTGGATAAGTTTGCTGTGTCTTCACCCATTCCCCCAATCAACTCACTTTATGAGAATCCTCTTCATAGATGCAAAAGTAAACATTTTATCCAATGTCTATTAGTTTACAGAAATGTTTTAACCTCCCATTTCCCTACTGTATCCATCCTTGGGCTTTCCCTTTGCCTGTCTTTGCTAGAGCTTTCAATATTTGGTCTCCAAAGACCTTTCTCCTATTTTTTTTCTTTCTGCTAAAGCCTCAGTGATCTTACAGATGCCACCTTCTAAAAATTTCTTCTGCCCATTGCCCTTTTCCATTAGCAACCTTCCTACATGCTGCTCTGTGGTGTCTCATTTCCCTATAAGGAAGGCATGTCTGTTTGTTTTTTAAGTCTCCCTCCACTAAAGATTGTGAGCTCCTGGAGAGGAGAGATGCGCTCACTCCTCTGATTTCTGGTGCTGGGCACAATGCTTGAGACATGGTAGATAGTAATTACTGAGTGACTACTAAAGACATGCGTATATGAATTCTAACATGCACACAGACTGAGAGTATACAAAGATATATCTGTGTTAACTGAAGTTTGGAGAAAGCATATCAGTTGCTGGTGGTAGTTATTATTTCCAAAATTTTTCTCTGAGATGAATTATCCCAGTTGCTACAGTTTACAGAAATGCTTGACGCTCCATAAAGCAAACATTTTGTTGATAAATTCCTCTGACTTTAATATCTACCGAAGGCTGTACTGTCGCATTTCATCCAAATCCTCCCAACCTCACTTTGATGACTTAGAAATATCCCGACTGAGATCCGGAAAGTCTAAGCCTTTCTGTCTTGGTCCCCAGTCAGGAGGGAACAATGGCAGATGACACAGTTAGGTGACTCCCTAGGCCCCTCTATGGCTAGTTACAGAGCCAGGCATGAATTTCATAACTTCCCTGTGTCCTCCCTACTCTTTCTTACAAGTCATAACTTTCCTATGTGCTCTGGATGTTAAGCAGCTTGTACCTATATTATGACTGTCATATATATCATAGTGTTAGTGGTACCCATAAACTCATGGTATCACCACCAGGTTTAATAAAGTACACAGGGAGTAGCTGAGACTAGGCAGAATGAAGCACAACTCTATTTACAGAGTCCCAGAAAAAAGCCTGTGCTGTATTCATATAGATCCCTATTAGGAAATTTCAAAGGATTTTCAGTAACTGTGAAAACATAACATTTTGATTGTTATAAAATAGACTTCATGGGACAAATTGCTCAATGGAGTGCTTACCTCACAAGCCTGAAGATAAGAGTGTGAATCCCAAGAACTCAAATAATAGTAGGTAGGAAAGACAGGAATTCCCTAGAGAAATTACCTGACCAGGCCAACATAAGCCATAAGCTCTAAGTTCATCAAGAAAGAGATGCTGCCTCAGTGAATAAGGGTACAGCACATTCAAGCAATCAATTACTTCAAACTCATTCTTTTACATACACACAATCATGTTTGCTCATGAACATGGGATCATGCACCTACACACATATGCACCCCCCACACAGAGAGACAGAAGCCAAATTCTCGCTGTCAAGTATATTTTACTTGATGGCTTTCTACTCGGTCCTCTAGGGAACATGGTAACAGCCATCCAACTCCGAAATAGGTTATAACCAATCATATCACCTCACCTTGTGTTTAAAATAATATATAACCACCTAATTCTTTGGAATATTGACTGTCTGGATAATTGTGGTATAAATGTATTCAATAGAAAAAGAATTATCTTTGGGTGGGAAATTAATGATATAAAAATCATAGTGTGTTGAATGAACTTAATTTATTCACCCTATTACTTTCTCTCTTACCAGGGATAATTTAAAGTCAATAGTAGTTCCATTTAAAACCTGTGAGTTTTCAAATCTTCTAATTTAATTATGAAATTAAAAGAGATGTCAAATCATTGTGAGTTTACATTTGTATAAAGTAAATACTATGCATGAGATCTAGGTAATAAATGACACAGTTCTCAAGTATTTCTAATTAACTGTCTTCTCACATTTTATTCTCAAATTGTACCCCCGTGACTTTGAGTGTTCCAGGAAAACAGTATCTGTTGGATCGTATATATTTTTTTCCTACCTTAGTTCCCACAGCCAGAAAGTCCAGGCTGTTCTGCTGTAAACTTTTATTGGCACGAGTTCATAATTCAGCTGTAAAATTTCATGCTGGGCTGCAATTCAGTGCACAAGCTCTATGCCCTGAAGAGCTTATGTTTCTACAAAAACAATTGTAAAAAAAATCTATTTTTTCCCTTTTTGGTGAACCAGAAAATAGTATAGTAAGAAATGCTATCCCTTAAAAAAACTTCTAAAAATAAAAGGTGCTAGATAAAATGATCTCCCTGATACTGAGACATATCCCCTAACTCATAAAAATAACTATTATATGATAGCAATGGAAAATTTATACTTGTAACAAGTACAGCTTGCTCTCTGGTACTCAGAGTGCAAGAAATGTCACTTTGCTTTATTTTTCTAAGATAGATTAAATCCAGTGTGAAGTCAACATCACCAAGGTTGTTAAGAACTCTAATAATAGTCAATTTAGGGTGCCCTCTCTCCACCCTCAGGCGTTAGTAGAACTCCGAGGCTCTTGCGTAGTCCCAAAGAAAAAGCAAAGAACGCATAGCTAAGTATGTGGTGGCTTTGGATTCTTAATCATGGAGCAGCCTTCCTTACTTAGGTCTTGTTACCTCTACCATCACCGGGAAGCTCAAGGAGGGAACGCTGAGGTTGCTATGTTATCTGGTTAATGTGTCATCTGTCAACTTGGCAGACAAACTAGGATTATCTGAATGGACAGAATCTTAATTGAGAAAATGTCTCTGTAAAATCCACCTGTAAGGCACTTTCTTAACTAGTTATTGATGAGGGAGGGTCCATCCCATGGTGGGTGGTGACATCCCTGGGCTGGAGGTCCTTGGGTCTTAAGAAAGCAGGCTGAGTAGACCATAGCAAGCAAGCCAGTAAGAAGTACCCTTCCATGGCCTCAGCTCCTGCCCCCAGGTTCCTGTCCAATCGAGTCCCTGTCTTGACTTCCTTCAGGGATGAACAGTCCTGGGGAAGTGTAAGCTGGAGAGACCCTTTCCTTGCCAACTTAAACTTGGTCACAGTGTTTCACTGAATCAATATAAACCCTAACTAAGAGAGCTATCTGGTGCACAGTGGTGATGATCAGCACATCTCTGTGCACGGCCTTTACCTCTTCCTTCTTGACCCATTTCCCACTTCCTAGCCTAGTTTCCAACCCACAGGAGACCCTCCGTCCTTCATAAATGCCTCGTTGTAGTACTCAAGTTCCTTTTCGAAATCGCTAATGTGGAACCATCACAATAACTGTGTATAGTTACTCTCTCATTCCCACTAAGAAGGTTGACAGATAAAGGGGCACAATGACGTGACTCTAGTGGTCCCACTTACTCAACTTCAGAAGACACAGGGAGTCACCAACTCCATGTGCAGTCAAAATCACCCTTTTCTCCAAACCTGGGACATCCAGTGACTAAGTCTCTGTGTATCTTTGTTCTTGCCTGTCCACTTGGTCTAGTCCCTTCTCTGTTGGAATCCAGGAGCACTCGGCAGAGGAACCCACCCTGAACACTATATCTCCCCTTCAGAGTTGGAACTTATTCAGATTCTTCTTACACCGTGTCATTAGCCAGTGTACCCTTCAGTGGCTTGCTGTCTCGTAAAAGGGTGGAGAGCCGCCGGAGAGCACCGAGTCAAAGAATCTACCGGGGCACCCTTCAGAAACTGCGAGGTGAGACTTGACAGACATTAATTAGCATTCATTTATCAGACTGATTCTTTGACTTTTGGTCCACAGTAAGTGACAAATGATAGCAGATCACCACTAGCAGAAACCTGAAGCAGAAATATCATTACCATCGCTATGAGAGGACCGCTAATCTAGAAGAATGCTGATAGGGTAACACTGGATGAAGGAGTGGAGAACTCGAAGGATGGGGAGAAGTGCAACTGAGAGCCAGATGTGCATCAAGGGACATATATCGAGTTATATATCATGGAAAATTTTGATTGTCCCAAGCTGTTAGCCTTTCAATACAGTATATCTCCTTTTCATCTTTGTGTCTTCTATCTATAAATGCATTCTTGTCAAATAGATACCCAGGATGGTTGGGAAAGGAGCAAGGTGGAGACTGGAGTGAATGTTGTCTGCAGGCTCCTTCACAGTAGATCTGTGCCCTTCTCCTTGTGTTTGAACGCTTTCCCCTGCTCTGGTTTTCTGTTAGGATTGACTCGTGAGCATATCTGGAAAGGGCGAGGCCTGATCACAGAAGCCTCGTGTGTGACCTCGCCCAGCAGCTCCCTTCTCCGTGTCCCTTCAGAACTTGGGAAGCCTACGCATGTGTTTATGTACTTGGGATTCAGCATTCGTGTGTGCTGGTTGCCTGTATCCTCCTGGCCCTTTGGTTGATGTTTTCGTTAGGTATTTGTCGTCATTGGATCTGTAAAGCTGAAAGGTGAAACCACATGATGACTTACTTCTCGAAGGAGTTGGGAGTTGGGAAAACTGGCTTGAATAAGAAGAGAAGCAATGGAAAAAAAGAACATTCTATTAACAAAAAGAAAAAATATAAAAAGTGTTTGTTTTTCACTTCCGGGTTAAGAAGGGAATATGGATTTAGGTAACAAAGGATATTTTAGTGCAACTAACTTACGAATGTGTTCAAAATCATCTTGAAAACATAGTTCCCTGTGGATAAGTCTTTTGGTACCTCCAACTGACGTCCCGTTTATTAGGCAATCTACCATATCGCCACCAGGTGGCGCGCATGCAGTAACTTTGAAACAGTCAGCCCTGAACGGTAAAAACACAGTATTGGAAATACTACTGTCAAACAGATGTTCTTGTCTTTGATACTGCATCGAAGTTAAGGTAGGTATGATGAGGTCGGGAAGGCTAATACATTTATTATGTTTTGGAAAACTTATTTCTCCCTGCCCACGAGGCAGAAAAGCCATTATTTGTAAAGCATAATGCAACCCATGCTTTGTTTACGGTGGCATCAAATTCCCCTAATCCTCCGCGTAGATTTGCTATCCTTTGTGGGACATGCATCTTAGGTTATAAGTAATGAAAAAGCTACAGCAGGAGTTTCTGTTAGCGGATTGCCTAGAAGTTTAGTGTGTTTAAATAAATCTGTCGTAGAAAAGAGCAACGCACTGGACACTGATCATCCAACAGGGACTAGGAAATAGGGGCAGCATTAATGCTGAGAGGCAAAGAATGTCTTAGAGTGGCAGAGCCTCCAAACAAAACAGGGAGTCTGATAAAAGTGCCCCCCTCCCCGCGTTGATCAAATAGATCTGAGCATCTTTCCTTCCGGCTTGTAAATCCTGAATCTGCTTTAGCTTCTCTCTTTATCCTTCACCCAGTCTTCAGCATCCTTTCTTCTAGTTCCCCCTGCAGTGGACTAGGCTGTTAGGAGACTGAAGTTACAGAACGGTAGCTCTCTGTTTGAATAATGAGAAAGCAAGCAGAAATGTCTCCAGCTTGTGTTCTTCTCTCCCATGTTCTGCAGACTTCCTTGGATAAATTCTGCCACAGATAAAGAGTGTCAATGGGGAAAGGAAGTTCGATTATTGACCTGGCTGCATCCTCTTTGGGTTAGTTTTTGTTCACTTGTTGGCTTTGTTTGACTTGAACTTGGGCCTTGTATAAGTTTGGCAGCTACTCTGCCTCTGACCTATAATGTCTTATGCAACACCTCCTTTCTTTCTCTTTCTTTCTTTCTTTCTTTCTTTCTTTCTTTCTTTCTTTCT
>LOJH01021322.1:2895-17420 GCA_001685095.1 Ellobius talpinus | reverse complement strand
CTTTCTTTCTTTCTTTCTTTCTTTCTTTCTTTCTTTCTTTCTTTCTTTCCTGTTCATTTTGAGACAGACCCATATTAAACTTTCCAGTCAGGGCTTGAACTCACATTGTCATCAAGGCCTTAGCTTGTGACATTCCTGCTGTAGCTTCCAGAATAGCTAGGATTACATGGCTGCACTGCAGGTCTCAGATTTGCTGTGGGTTATCAGTCAGTGCGAAGGGCCAAGTCACAAAGCTGCCCAACTGATCACTTGGTTACTTAACCTGTATCAGATGAAACACTCATATGCAGGGACATTAAATCATTGTGAAAAATTGTGAGCTGAAGAAAGTGATGAAGGGAGGGATGAAAGAAAGTGTCTAGCGTGCATCAGAAAATTACTATATAGAATCCAGGAAATGCTAGCTAAGCAGAGAAATAAGGTAGTTCACGTTCCTCATTTTACAGATGGAAGGAGTGGTTGGGAAGAGATTTTAGGCAGTTTACATACAACTCAAATTGGTTTTTACTCACCAAAACTGCACATGACCAATATAGATGTCAAGAAAAGCACCAGATTGAATATATTGACTACTTTCCCAAAAAAGTTCACTTTCTTGTACAGAGGTATTTCAAAAAGGGAATTTGTAACCAAACTGCCTGTTAGTTCATCGAGGCTTTGTTACAAAGAGAAGCATTTTGTTCAGACTAGAACTAGATCTGTGCACCTGATGGCCTGACAAGAAGTGACCATCCCACTGATGTCTGCAGGCTAATGTCTTCTCCAAGGGCAGGAAGCCTAGCTAGTCCCTTGGGAGCCCCTGCTCAGAAGGGTCTCTGGCATGGTTCAGTGCTCTGCTGTTGCTTTCTTCAAGTTTTTAATCCACTTTTAACAGAGGCCCCTGTGTTTTCATCTTGTACTGGTGCCGCAACGCTGTCCAGAGGCTGCCATTTGTCTTTGTCGGTCATTAGTAGCTCAAAACAGACACATTTTATTCCCCAGATTCTTTTATCATCTTTCAAACTGTCCCTAGAAGACTATGCAAGCCTGTCATTTCCTCAAACAGGTGAGCTAGGATGGACTCTCTCAGCTCGACCTTACATTCTTGACACGGAGCTTAAGGAAAAGGTTCCCTTTCTTACTGGTCAAATCCACATTGAGAACATACTGTATGTTAGGTGAATGTCAGGCCAAGGTCATATTCTAATTCTTTCCATCATGATTGCCTTCCACCTTCCTTAAAAGAGGGAGAAATTCTGTGGTTGGGTGCCCTACTTTATGCTTTATTCTTGTCACAGTTTTCTCCCAGGGAAAGACCTATCACAGCCTTGTCCTTCAGCCCTGGGAGCACCTTCTAATCTCTTCTTTGTTCTGTCTGCAGTTACTACCAATAGTAGCTAAGGCTGAGCCATTGTAGAAATGATACCCCAGTGGAAGTTAGCATCCTTGCTCAAGGCAAGGCTCAAAACATTTCTCCAGTGGTTCCTGGTGGATTTTGGAAACATTAAATATGGTCTATATTCTTAGTGTGTTAAAAGAAAATCAAATCTGCAAAATCTCTTTTGGTTTTAATGATCTATTTATTGTATCCAACACTGAGCAGAGGGTTGTGGTCACAGCTCTATCTCCGTAGGTCAGTAAAGGAGACTAAAACTCCCTGCATATACAGAAAATGCACGTGAGGACAAGGACAGGTGACCAAACAGTGCAACTCAGATCGTGTGGAACTGTGTCCACTTCAAGATTAAGAATGCTAGCAGCCAATAAAGAGCGAGAGAGCCTTAAGTGGCTAATGCTCACACTGATGGTACAGGGAGAAGCTATTAGACCTTTTCCAACTAGTTTTGGAAGATTGTGCAGAGGAGGTGGGATTGCAGGAGCTATTTGGATGATAAGAGAGAGAAAACTTGGCGGGTGGTAAGAGATAGCATTCCAAGAATATGGCACAATTTGGAAAAGGCGTGTGTGGAATGACTGGGTGATGGAGACATTAAGCCAATTGGCTTGAACTGAACTGGGGCTCATTCCAAGGAAGGATTTCAAATTTAATTCAAAACAAAATAATGACTTTCTGAAGCATCATTAAGGCAACTAACAATAAATTTCTGAATCTAATCGATGTTACACACATTAAGAGCTAGCATGTGGGATTCCCAGGAAATGAGGTCTCCTGGGTAGTCCTAAGGGGTAAGCCTTGAGATTGAACAACATCAGCCACGCTCACGAGTGAACAGAGCAAGTCCTGTACTTGATACTCTGAAGACCTGCGTGACACAAATAGCCATGGAAGAGGAAATATTTCACCCTCATTTCATTGATGTGAGGAAAGGACTTATGGGTGCCCCTTCATTGCCACCTTAGTTGCTATCTTCATGACCACTGAGTCTCTGAACAGACCTCCTAGCAGCCTGCATCTTTGGGGGAAAGAATACTGGCTCTGCTAGCCACACCTTTGATTGCCCTCCTCTCTTAAGACTGTGTTCATCTACTTGCTCAGATTTTAAAATTTTACTTGTATCCATCTCTTTCATGGAGATTTCTGTCCAATGATACGGGAACATATATGCATTCCAAAAGTTAAACAACAAAGTAATTAAATAGCTGTTCAAAAGAGCTATTCATGTGCCTGCCAAATGACTGGATCTTCAGGGCAGGAAGGAAGATGACATTTGTCATGGGAAGACGAAGGAGGAGCTGGAAGAGTTAGAATAGGGGACCCTTCTGAAAGAATAAGTAGAATTTAAAGAAGAACAGAGCATTGTGGGGAGGCATGGAACCCCAAAGGGAAAGTAAGACCTTCAGTAAGGGTTGATCTTGAATGAAGAGCCCTGTCACACAGTTCTGGTCCGAGGGTTCCAGAGCACAAGGGAGATTAGACAGGAGACATAACACGGAGAGAGAGTCTCACTTTTGTGCTGAATGACAAAATTCTCAGAGTACTGCTTTCTGCCCAGGCTCATCAGGGAGAAAAAAAAAGAAGTTAGTTTCAAAACTTCTAGTAAGTTCTTTTTTTTTTCTTTCCGTCACACAATGTAACTTGCCAGTGCACAGAAGAGGTAAATCACCCACCCTATATGACAATTTTGATAGCACCATCTGAAGGACCTCCAGATCATTTGTCTTTGTGAAAGGCCCGAGCATATTCTCACGATCCGCTACCGGTAGAGGAGCAGGCCCCCGCGGCAGGGCTCTGGAGTGCATCATTTGGCACGTCCCGCTGCTCTGGCCATCTGCTGCACCTTACAACATGGTCTGGCAATTTAAGAGATGGCACAGGCAGCCCCACAATATATCCATATGTTCTCCTCATAGCATGAGAAACGTAACAGCCACCTTCAAGACTGCTCCAGGAATCCTTACCCCCATGACTACCATTTTCTCCTGAAGGCCAGAGTTCACAGCTTACAATTTTTATAGTGCAAAATCAAGCAGCTAGGAATCTGACCAGAGAAGTCTGTATAGGTGATGCTAAGTTATGAGCTAGTTTTAGGACATAATAGAGACTCAGACTTCAATAAGAAAGAAAGACCCACGCATAGGTAGGCTGAGGAGCTGTAACTAGTATAGTAAAGTTCCTTGAGAAATTAAAATTATATTTGCATCTTGTATACAGGATTTTATAACCTAAAGCATTGTTTCTCAAGGTAATGGACCAACTGTATCTCCAGGAAGCTTCGTGGAGATGATAGGGAGTTTTCTGAGGCCCACTCCAGACTGCAGTATCAAAAACTTTCATAACCCCCAGCTTCATATGCACACTGAAATTGGTTATGCTCTAGACTAGAAAAAAAACCCACATGAATAAAAAAATAAAATCTCCCTGTAGTTTTGATGATGCTTGGCAAAGAATGTCTGTGCCTATTCAGAAATTTAATGTAGCAGACCTGATACCACAAGTACGTTTTCAATGGAGGCTCACTGAACGTCTTTCTAATTTTCTCCAGATAGGAATTTTAAAAGTAGCTCCTCTAGATCTCTGCCCCAGCCCACTGGGTTGAGCTGACCACTTCTCAATTTGGGCCACTTTAAGTGTTTAATTTCCATTTTATTCAAATTGATTGCTCCAACTAACCTTATTAGCCACTAGCATGCAGTATGTAGGTTACGGCTCAGTGTCCTACAAACCAGTAGCTGCTGTTTCTTCGTGCACATTCTTTGAGTGAGGAACACAAAAACACCTTTGGCAGGGAAGGGTCCCTCTTTCTGCTCATGGCTTGAATTGAAAAGAAGCTCGCTATTTGCACAGTACAGAGGCACATCATGTGATGTCATTGTCCAACCCCCAGGCAATGGCAATGGGTGTTACAAACAGAACTTCTTAAACACTCCATGTTACTTCATGTGGGTCTCAGCTGCTCAGACAGAATGGAAGAAGACAGTTTCAAATGTGGACAAGAAGACCAAAAATGCCTGCTAGTGTGCACAAAATGTCTGCCTAACCCCCAGCACTTCAAGGGGGAGAAAGACTAACAGGGATCACAATTTTAAGCCACCAAAACCAAAAAAGTACATGTTTAGCCAGAAAGAGATGAAAGGAGACTTAAAAATGTACTCCATTCCACACAGAGTGATTAAAATTAGGATAACAAATTATCAGGTAATGAAGCACACAGACTCGAGAGGTGAAGTCAACAATAAAAGGAGCACACAGAGTACTAATTTTAATTGAAAAAATATAGGACGATTTTAGCACCAGCTACTTTGTACTGAAACTGTTGCTTAAAAATGATTTGTTTTATTAATGCCAAATATGAATGGTGCATTTGGCAGTAACCTAGGAATTTAACCCAATGAGTAAATGGCTGTGACATTCAGTTTCCACTATACTAACTTCTGGATAGACACATAGGAGTTAATTTCTACTGTTTAATCTCTAATTGTTGACAATATATTTAGGCATTCTGCTTTAATAGCCCCCACACCATAGAACACACACACACACACACACACACACACACACACATATATACATTCATACATATATACATGCACATACACACATATATGCAAACTTTATATTCAGGGAGCTTACATTTTAGAAGAATCAGTGTGCAAATAAATAATCCCAAAGAAAACTGCCTCACAAATCTGACAGAGTCAATTGGCAAAAGTAAAATTAGTACCACAGAAAAATATGTTAACATCTGGAGAATAATGAAATTATGAGCAACAAGCATCAATGAAATCATGCCAAATTCAAATGATGGCTGCTCTTGGTTGGCTTCCAGAAGTAACTATTAAAAGAACATATTAGCCTTAACCCAGTGTGTCTTCTGTGATGACTGTGGAGGGGAATATGTCATGCTCCATTCATGAGGGATGGACAGATGCCAGGGTATTTCACGGGAACCTAATTGTTCTTCCCTGCCAGGAAATTGCTACAGCATGACAAAATCCCAAGGATCAAAGTGCCCGAAGAAGAGAACCCCTGTAGCCAATTTGTGTTGCCTTCAGGTTATGTTATAGATCACCCCAAATACCTTGTAGTCATCAGTGCTCTGACAAAGGGGTTGTGTCTATGACCCAGGGCAAATAATTCATGCCTTTGAACCTCATTCTTATAATTTGAAAAATTGAATGTATAATATAATATTACAAAATCAGTGTAGGGAATGTACATCTGGGGGCATGTGATGTACATCATCCGTGATGCCTGATTGAGGGTGCAACATTCATTAGCACCCTGTCTCAATGGCACAACTGCCTTCATAAAGATCAGATTTATTTCCTCAATAAACCCAAATTTGATGTTTTATCTTTATGTTAGTTGTGCTCATTAGGCCTTGACCCTTTAGGCTTCATTCCTGTGTATATTTGCTCATAAGCCAACGAGCAAATATAAAATAAAATACCATGTGGTAGGGCTGTCAGCCACAGCTTTAGCTCATCACATACCATGTTTGTCTTTCCAGAAGTCCCTGGTTTACAATGTCCAGCCAGATATTTTCCTTATTTAGAGGTACATGTGGAAAGATAAAAGAAATGGACTCAGAGGTCTGTGTTTATATATCAGTGCACATATACATATAAAATGTATAGAACAACTAAGAAGAGAAAATAAATTCGAGATGAGACAAAGAAAGGGTTACAGATGGGAAAGAGGAGTAAAATTATTTAAATACAGTCTCATGTATAAAATTCTCAAAAACAAACTAAATCTTTAAAGGTCTAGGAAAAAAACAAGAGTTAACTTCACTTTAACCTAATCAAGGCAATGCTTAGGTGTGTTGGAAGGGGAAAACCTTAAGATTTAGCTTCTCAGTGTTTCTAAGGAAGTCAATAATATGAGTAAAATGAAGGGAATAAGATTAAAGAGAATACAGAACATAGTTCAACAGTGAAATCATATCCAAATGAGATAACCATTTAGGAAGGATCTGAACATGGTATTGTGGCTGCATGTGCATGTATTTGTATTTTTAACCTTATGAAAAATATCTCCAATTTTAGTCTATGAACCTCTGAACCTATTTCTTTTTCTCTTCTACATATATTTTCTGGAAATCATTATTGTAGATGTAGAGAGCCATCTATATTTACTTGCTTTTAATTTTCAGTTCATTTACTTTGAGCCTCTTAGGTAAATATGGAAGGAGACATATACTTTTTGTACTCTGAGTGTCTACCTCATGTGAGCTACTTGGCTAGGACACTACAAATATTTTGGGGGCATCTATTATGTTCCAGGCATCAAGCCTACAAGCACATGTCCCCAGCTAGAGTTAGCAGAACAATTCTGCATGGATTCAAACAGATTGAAAACTGAGTAAGCAAGAACGGTACTGGATCTTCAAAGCTGAAGGGAAACATTTCCTTCGGAGCATGTCAGCCGAATCCCATTCTAACCTCTGTAGGGTAAGCTTTCATGGTAGTGTGAAAGAAGTAAGGCTCCAGTGCTCAAGGTGGAACCAAGTGTCTCTCTGTGTACACTGGCAAGACCTCAAGCGTTGGAAGGGAAACATGGCTTCATGCCACTGGAGATTCAAAGGCTGTTTCTAGATGCCAGGCACAAATCCTTTCCGAGCTCCAGAAAGCCTACAGTGTGGAGAGCTTCTTCACTAGTGCCAGGAGCTAAATTTTGTCCTTCAATACCACAATCGTTTGATCCTCAACAAGGAGTCTGGGTCACTCCGGGACAGTCTCCTCAGTCCAAAGGGGACCTTTCTATATGTCCTTTGAACAAACATGTATTGATTCCTTCATGGCACCTTCATAGAGTGATGAGCCTATGGGTCATTGCTAGAATCATTCATTGCAGGTACATGTAGCTCAGCTTCTACTTCATTACTTTACTGTGGATGACACTGAGCAGGCAAGCATAAGGATGAGATGAGAGAAAAGGACAGAATGATAGATTTGCTAGCATCTCGGTCTGAGCTATCATCCCCTATGCAGACGAACACAGAAAACCACAGTGGGTCAAGGTTCAGAGAAGATATCCTGCAGAAGGTTCAGCCCTAAATGGGACATCTTCTTCATAAAGGTTTGTCACATGGCAAGGCTGAAATGTTTTTCCATCTTCTTTGCATTTACAGCATAAGCAAATTTGTAAAACATCTGAATATTTTTGGTTATTATTAATTCAACTTCCACTGTGTTGGCTCATAATTTCACTCTCTCTCCTTTGAGCTATTAGTGCCACAGCCCACTGCCCACTCTGTATCGTGACTCTTAGTCTCATACTCCAGGAAAGAGCATCGTCTCTCCTCTAAAAGTATCTCAGCAGGAAATCGATCCAAACTCTAGAGTCAGGCCTCCATCTTTTGTGTTTTATCCCCTCTCCAACTCTGCCTTTCTTTGCCTCCATTCCCAGCAGTTTATGATCCATCATTCAAATCTGTCTTGGACTTCCCATCAGTAATTTTTCAATCAGTTCAATTTCCTTGAAGCACTGCCCCTCCTGGCATCAAAGTTCTGTTCAAATTATAAAATCGAGCTTAATATAAAATCTTTTATCCTTCATTTTTAATAGTTCTTTGAGAATTTTGTAGAATGCAGTTTGCTTATATTATGCCCTTCCTGAGACTTATCCCAGATCCATTCCTCTTCCCTTCCCACCCAAATTTCTGGCTTTTTTATAATCTTACTTTTCTGAGATTAGAATAAAATTTATCATTTTGCCTTCTTTTATACCCTCCAAAGCCTCCCACATACTTCTCCTTGCAGTTTTGCTGTGTCCAGAAGGAATTATTTTGCCACCACCTCTGGCTCTTACAATCTTTCCACCCTGTCGTATACAATGATTACAGAGTCCTGGTAGGAAATGTATGATATAGACATTCCAATTAGGGTTGAGCATTCTGCAGTCTCTAATTTTCTATACCCTGATCAGTTGTGAGTTTGACTTCATTGGTGTTGTAGGTTTTCCTGTCTAGCCATGGGTTTTTGGCCTCACTTTAGGTGCCAAGTATGGGTTTTTGTTTGTGGAGTGGGCATTAAACATTATCAGAAAGTGTTTGGTATTCCGATGACATTCATGCCACTATTGGAAACAGTGGCAGGCTTGCCAGGGCAGCTGTTAGTGCAGCGCTAAGGGTTCACAGGTAGATTTGAGTGACAACTGGTTTTCTCCTGCAATAGAGTACACGTACCTTCCATCACTATGAAAACTAGATAATGGGGATGAGGCTTCTCATCAGTACCAGCTTGATTTATGTGTGATCTATGACTCTAATATGTAGTGTCTTAAGCACTAAAAGTTTTAATTTTGATTTCTGGTAGGCAACTAAGAGAAATAGCCTGTGATGTTTAGGAGACTATAGGACAGCTTGTCAACAGCTCCAAACAAGGTAATGTGTTTGTTTATTGTTTCTTAGCCTATGGTATATCCTAGGGAATTGTTAGTATTATAAGGTTACCTCATTTAAGCTCTTTATGTATGTATTTATGTAAAGATTTAAAGAAGCTTCTACAACAGCAGGTTTCCATATTTTTTTTTTAATTTCCTATAGTGTTAGTTACCCCTCCCATATTCTCTCTTCTACTGTTCTCACCATAATCTCAATTCTATCAGGGTATATTAGACATAATTTATCTCATTCCTGTCTTTGTCCATCAAGGTTGTTCCTTTATTTTGAATAAGTAAAACACCCAATTTTGCTCCTAACACCTCAAGAGGTCACTATTAAATTTCTATTTATTTTTAATATAATATATATTAATCATGTTTTGTCCTCTTTAACACTCTCCCAGTTCTTCCCCTCTTCTACCTACCCAAATTCCTTTTCTTCCCCATTTCCCCCTTCTCCCCCCAAAATGAAAACAAAGAGTGAAAATCAAAACAAATAAAATATCAATAAGACAAACACCACCCTGTCCCACCACGACCCAAAATATAATAAAACATGGAGTGTGATTTTCACTGGTCAAGTGCTCCTGTATACAGGAATTACTCTGGAATGTCATTGACAGCCCCAATGACACTTCATTAGAGAAACCTGATTTTCTCTTACATCGCTGGCTGGTCTGTAACTATGTAGACTAGGCTGGCTTTGATTTCAGAGATCCTCCTATTTCTGCATCCTTGGTGCTGGGGTTAAAGTTTCACCACACCTGTTACCCCATGAGAACTTTCTAAGTCACCAATAACTCTACTTTGCAAATCTGTGCCATCAATAGTTCTCATCCTACCTTATAAGCAAAAATTTGCAAAAGTGGCCACTCTTCCTCTCAGTGCTGTCCTTACTTGGTACCCTGGACACCCAATTACTCGTGGTTCACCTCCATCCTTCTAGCATTTTCCCTCAATTTCCTGTAACTCTTGTTTATCCTTCAATCTGCTTTGTGTAACAAAAGACAATCTTTGGGTCTGTCACTCTTTTAAGACACACACAATATGAGATTATTCAGCCTCGTGATTTAAAGTCACACTTAAGCTCAAAAAAATCCAATTTTCTACCTGTATTTTAAGCCCTGAATTTCAATCTTATGTACCACAGAAGGTAGATAGGGATCTCCGATTNTTTTTCTTGTTTTCTTTTAAGTTTCCGTCAACGTTTGCATGGATGACAGTATTCTTTTAAATTAGATTATTTGCATCTTCTTTTACGTTTCTCAGTCTTTTCCGTAGTAACCAGAATGACATCTTTCAATTTGTTATCTATTTGTGCTCTGGGCTTTCTGTGGCTTCTCATAACAAACAAGCAAACAAACAAACAAATAAATAAATAGGATTACCATTTTCACCATGTTCATTGCTGCTGTGAGAACTGAACAGCCAACATATCCTTCTCTCTCATATGCATTTCTTCTACTCTAGCTCCTGTCAAAATGACATTCTCAAATAATCTTAGAATACTAAGGTCATCTTAGCTTCCAAGCTTCTGGTTCCTGTTTCCTAGAAAATCCCTCCTTTATATCTCTACTTCTGCTTTCTTCCTCATCTTCTCAGGTCCTTCTGCCATTGTGGCTTTGTCTAATCATCTTTTAAATAGAAACTCCATTCTCTATAGTTTCCAGACCAGAACCCCCAGCTTTATTCTTCTCTAAACTGTGTCAAACTATCACAATTACGAGATCTCCATTCCTTCCACTATTCCTTCCCTCTTTATCTCCCTCTCTTTTCTGCCCCCTCTATCTAATATTACCTATGCTGTATTTATTTCTCAGCTAGTTTTAAAGGTAAAATTAACACAAATAATGCTTTTATTCTTCGTCAAGTCTTTGATATTTATAGCATATTACATACACATATTACAGTACCTGTCATTCATTAGGCATTAATATTTATTAAATGAAGGACAAAAAGGATAACATAAACAAAATTTCTTTACCGACCCTGTGTAGACAGAGGCTTATCACAATTTTTCCCCTGTTATCAGTGGTTTGAAACTCAGTAACAAAAAACATAAGAAAAGGGAAATTTGAATAAAATAACTAAAATGTTAAAAATCTAATGTCATTGAAAAGGTTTGAATGGTTTCTTGAAGTATCAACAGTAGAAAGCCTGTGAAAAAGTAAAACAAAGTCATGATGTGGCATTTTAAAAACACTAATGTACATAAACACTGAAGATGTGTGTGTGTGTGTGTGTGTGTGTAAAATGTGAAAATTTACTTGTAGAATCTTGAGCAAAATGCTAATAATATTTGGCTTTCTTTTCTCATCTGCATAATAACTGCCCTACATAATTACTGTTTGATGTCCTTCCTAAGCCCAAGAATTTGTTCAAGCCTGTAGGGGTCTGAGTGAAGAACAGAGAAGGAAGTGGACAGGAAGCAAAGGAAGAGAAAAAAAGAAACGTACCAAAAAGGAAAGATACAGAGAGAAAAGGAAGAAAGGAAAACGATGTAACAAGGAGGAATAAGGGAGGGAAGACAACTGTTTTCCCTCCCTTTCTTCCATATGTGTGTGTGTGTGTATATATATATATATACATATACATATACATATATATGTGTATATATATGTATATATATATATGGAGAGAGAGAGGGAGAGAGAGAGAGAGGGATTTTACTTTGACATATATATTTGTCTTATCTAGTAAGAACTTGGTTTTCTAATGGAATACCCAAACATTCTGAAAAGAATAAGTGACTTCTACTGACATCTAAATTCCTCAATGCCTTTGACTACTACCTAGACCTTTGTCCAAGTCCTGGGTCTCTAGCTTTCTAACTATTGCAACTAGAGGTTTGGTGTTTTGGAAACCACCACAAAAATCACTCATTCAATTAGTCAAATTCAAACAATCTAATTTTATTGGACTAGTTTAATATCTCTTTGATCAAATATTTTGAACACTTTCTACTCATTTGTTATCACTACTCAAGAGAATTTCAATGTTATTGTCATCTTGAAAATTTATTTTAAAATACATATTCAGGCTTTGGAATAATTTTCAATATGCTGAAACATTTTAATACAGTAAAATAGCCTGTCTCTCATTGTCTGCTTTAAAGATTAATGTAAAGAGATGCTCTTTCAAGCCAAATATGTGTGGCATTTATTTCACTTTAGCCAAACTCCTACGAAGGATTATGCTCTACCAACTACAACCATGGCAAGTTCATTACCATAATTAGCTCATCATTCTGTGCACAGTGATGCTCAGACATGTTGCTCCCAGTGTTGTACACAGGCAGAAGATGATTTCCTAACTCTACCTAAAAGGCACATGACGTTGTGCTTTTTAAAAAGCAAAGCCACCTACGGTGTCAAGCTCACAGCCCCAAACTATGGCCCAATTAACAGAGGAGGTCAAAGAGGCTGTAAAACCTAGCAAAGACATGGGAGCTTGGGCCATCAAAAGAATCAGGAGGAATGATGTGTGCTCATAATGACTACCTCGTTCGTCTACGAGAATATTCAAGAAAAGTTCAAATTTGTCTTTATAGTGCTTCTTACCTAGTCTAGTAAAATGAAGACTTTAGAGTCTTGTAAAAAGTTCTCCACAGCTTTGTATGCTTTATCTTTAGTATTTTTCCCCCAGAAGTCTAGTCAATGGAAGTGTGAGGTGGTAAGCCTTTGCTGATCTTTTCTTTTTTTTTTTACAGTGGAAAACAGAGAAGATAAATAAATAGATAATAAAGTCACCTATAGTGAATGTAGAAGCTCAGTCAGTTGATGTAAATGAAAGCCGAAACATTTGATGTGTCAAGTAGATGTATAGAGTATATTCAGCAGAAGAATGTCGAGGGAACATGAGGCTCGCAGCTTGAGCTCCTGTTAATAACTTGATGTTTAAAATTGCTGAATTGATAAGATCCATTGCAGAGGTTCACTCAAGGACAGTGACCTACGTTTGAACTGAGGCCTCCCATCTCCTGACCTAAAACTGTCACAGTAATAAGTGACTTGTCGGAAAGTGGTAAATCATAGTCATTAAACAAACAAATCATTGGACACTGTCAGTTTCTACTTTGAAGAGCAAAAGCCATTTTCACTATAATACAGGAGAAAACATATCACTCCTTTCCATGTAAAATAGCTGAGCAGTATCCACACTACTTCACTCTGAACCAGTTCGTCCATTTCTCTTGAGTTTCATTTAGGTTTTGAGTTTTAAATCTGTGTGTGATACATACATACATACATACATACATACATACATACATACATACATACAGGGAGAGAGAGAAGAGAATGGAGAATTGCACATGTGCATAGCAATATAGAAATGTATGTGCCCTTACTCTTTTGAGGAGGAAAATCACCTCTCATGCCCTTGCCTTTTATCTTGTTTGATCATCCTGCTGTGCACACTAGGCTAGCTGCCCCATAGTTGTCTAAAGAGTCTACTGTCTGCCTCCCATCTTCCTGCAGGTGTGCTGGCATTGCAGGAACATGCCAGCACATCAAGCTTTAGATTGGTAATTGGGAAATGAATTAGGTCCTCATGCTTAAACTGCAAGCACTTGGTGTTATTATTTTATACTTCTCTAGTCTGTGTTTGATTTTTTTGTTGTAATTTTGGGGGTTTGCCCCCTTGTTTTTAATTAGAATATATTCATTGTACAAAGTACTGGATTCAAAGCCAGGAGCTTTGGCACACACCTTAAATCCCTGCACTCAGGAATATCAATTTTTGGGTTCAAGGCCAACCTGGCCTATGAAGTGAGTTCTAGAACATCCAGGCAAACACAGAGGAACACTGGACTGGAATGCCTTTAATCTCAGCACTTGAAGGGCAGAGACAGGTGGATCTCTTTGAGTTTAATGACAGCTTCATCAGAGCAAGTTCTGGAAGGGCCAGGGCTGGTACAGAGAAACACTGTCTTGAAAAAACAAAACGAAAAAAAACCCCAACCAATCAAAGAACAACAACATTCATAAAAGTTATTTTTTAGCATGCAAGGATACTTGATATCCATTTTATCAGAGCAGAGATTCTTTCAAATTTTAAAGCCTTTGCCACTACATTATTGAAGAATTTAGTTTTTTAAATATTTAGAATTCTTAGTTGTTACTTCAGTAATGCTCACAAGATATGTGCCAAGACTATATCTTATTTCAAAAGTCCCCTTTCTCTCCATCAGCAATTAACTCCTTAGATCATAAAATTTTAGCAAAAAATAACTTGCAAAATCCGGTCATATTTTCAGGTTTGCCAGCAGAGGCAGTTGCAATTTTAAACCACTCAGGCATGGTGGCCTCCACATACATTCCCAGCATTCAGGTAAATTGAGGCAAGGGGATTGCCAGGAGTTCAGGTCAATCCTGTTCTACATTGTGAGACACTGCCTCAAAAACAAAAAATCATAAAATAAATAGAATCACAATATCGCATTTTTAGGTATTCTTAAGGATTCATATTCTGCCTTAAATAACCCTCAGGAGAAATATGTCACAGTGAATACTATGTATAGACTGTCTAGGTTAGCAAGGGATGTGACATTGTCATAGATGGAAGAAGTTCATCTAAACCTGACTGAAACAAAATGCAATAAGTTTCTATATGTACTGAGCAAGAAAAACATCACATCTTTACATTAAACTTCCAAAGCGAGTAATGAGAAATGAAGAAACAGCATTTTTTAGCTGTGTCTGAGATTAACATTAGTCTCAACGTGGGCCAAGTGAAATTACCATTGTAAGTTTGCATT
>LOJH01021321.1:0-20359 GCA_001685095.1 Ellobius talpinus | reverse complement strand
TATGGATTATCTTCTTGACTATATTGTATTTTTGTTTCTTATTTGTGAAAAATAATCACCCCACTAAAGTAACCATTAGCTGTATAAATGGTATTATCCATATGGCAAACACGCTAAGAGAGTGGAGATTAAGTTTTGAACCTTAAAACCATACTTTTAATTTACTCACCAACCTAATATATGACAATAAATTTTCAGTAAATTGTAAATGGTGGTTTACTGCCTTAAATTCAGCAACAAACACAGTAGGTCTTTATGTGTTTGTATGTAGGCATGCTAAGTGTGTTCTTGTCTGTGTCTGTGTGCGCTTGCTTATGTGTGTGATTTGCAAAGACAAATGTGCTGACAAGTTTTCTATTTACCTCTAGAATATTGAGAGTCAATCTGAGAGCTTGGAGAGATGGCTCAGTGGTTAAGAGCAAAGGCAGATCCTCAGAAATCACACAGAAGCTCAGAACCGTCTGTAACTCCAGTTCTGGGGGATCTCATGGCTTCTTCTGACCTCCTCAGGCACCAGGCACACATGTAGTACACAGACATACACGGAGGCAAAACACTCATGCACATAAAATTTTAATTAATCAATTAATGAAAATAACAAATCCTGTATTATTTAAGATGCCAAAATTTCATATCCCAGTTTAAGGATATCGCTCATTAGATAGGAATTCTTGCTCTGTAAATATAAACGTCCTGAGTTCAAATCCCCAACACTCATATAAAAAGCTGAGCATAGCTGTATGGGCCAGGAAGTTCCACATTTGGGTGAGTGTGGGTGGAGACAGGCAGTTACTGAGAGCTTTCTGACCAGCCAGTCCAGTTAAAGTACTGATATTAGGTTCAGTGAAAACCCTAACTCAACGAAATACCATAAAGATGGATAAAGGAAGACAGTCCATCAGCCTTCTCTAGCCTTCATATGCATACCATACAGAAGCAAACACATGTATGCACTGTACACGCATGCACAACACATACACTCACACACACATACACACACATTCATTTTAAAAAAATGATCACTTGCCATCTGTCAAGAAAAGGGTTTTTTTAAGTCATGATAAAAAAAATTCTGAGAAATGGAGCTGGGAGGCATACGTTAGTCATATTAGAGTGTCTCAGGGGAATAACAAAATTATCCAAGTAGACTTGGGAGGGAAACTCCATGTAAATATGCTCCTTCTTATAGCAGAGGAATAAGTAGAAAGCCTTTTGAAAATCTCAGCATGGTGGGTCACCCTGTACAGCAAGGTTTACTGAGACCGGAAGTGACAAAAAGATGGGGCAGGAGGGGTGTGGTCTTGCAGGCACCTCACAGTTGCAGACTAGGGCTAAGGAAACAACAGAAAGACTCTAATATCAGAGGTTCATTGGGTCCTGGGGACTTGGATGAGTCTTGAGAAAATCAAGGATAAACAGAAAATAAGAACTTTCAGAACAGGAACTATAACTGTAAGTCAGTGTAAGTCGGTGTCAGATAGATTCTAAACCGAGGTTAGGCTCAGTGAGCTACAGTAGCACACAGTAGAAACCCTGGCTCCCGGCTTTCACCAAACTCCCCTTGGGCTCAGGTCTATCTCGACATAGATCAGAAAAGAAATAGCTCTTCGAAGTTAAGAGAATAAGAGTATTCTTATGGAGGAATTGAACTTTGAATTTATTGTTTAGCCAAGAAAAATTGAACTAAATCCATGGAATGTAAAAAGTATGAGTTGCCTGAAATATCTCCACAGTACTCAACATCATTACAAAAAGCAAAAAGAACTTACTGAGAATAAATGTCTTGTTTGATACATGTGACTCTAGCTTTGCTAGAATGCTAAGTATCTGACACTGTTTGTTTTTCACAAAAAGTCCTTCTACTTTTTATGCCCTTCCATATTGAAGACAAACAGCTAGAATTATTGCAATGCTCCCATTTAGGTGATTAGTATGGATCATCATTGTGCAAGCCTAGAAAGAGATAAACCTGGTACAGCCATACCCCTTGGTATACTCTCCAGGCTCATGTGTGCTGTGTATTGCGCCGAGACTCCTGGATGCTTGTGAAAAGAGGCATGGTCACAGCACAGAAGAACAAGATGTTTTACTTACATTTTACAGAAACACCAGAAATCCAGGATACAACATGCATGGTTCAAATATCCAGAAGCCACTGTAGATTGATCTCTTCTATTTTTTTGACTGATACCACTGTAACCAACCAATGCATCACCGGATACACTGGGCTCTTCTTCCTAAATTTAGGACAAAGCTGCCCACTCCCTCCTCTACTGCTAGTATCATCTTTGCCTACACTATTGAATAGACCACTTCCTGGCATCCTGCTAGCCATTTCATCCCCTACAACTCATTCTCTGGAAAGAGCTTAGAGTGCTGGGAATGCTCCGGCAACTCTGAGGGAAAAATGGACAGCCAGATTGTCTTCGTGACTTGGCACCTGAGCTTCAGCAGTGCTCTGTCACAATTTTACTCTGCTCTGACTCCATAATCCTGATCAAACCTGACACTTGGTCTTCAAAATGACAAATTGTGTTTTCCCAATGTGGGACAGAGAGTGTGGAGTTGGTATCATCTCCTGTTGGAAAGTTCTCTATGGATCAATGCAAGACAAGAGGAGCCTTGTTATTACTCAGGTCATAAAGGATGACAGTTTTATGAAGTCTGCTTCTTTCACCTCATCTTTTCATGATTGTTTATGAGTATTGAGTATACAATCCAGCTTTCTGTTCACAGTGTAGACTCTCTGAGGATGGGGCTTTACAGTGTCTTGCTCCCAGGGACAGAGGTATTCTACCAGTATTGATGAATGAATGAATGAATGAATGAATGAATGCGTAAACCAAGTGGAAAGACGGATGAAATAGAATTCCTTCTTCCTTTCCATTCTTCCTTTTCACTAATATCGCTCATGATGTTCCTAGTGTCACCAAAACTAGACAAAGACACTAGAAATAATGTATTTATGCAAGAAAGGTAAACTTTAAGGAATACTATAGTAAGATCTATAGAGGAATTAGAGAAAATATTAAATTGGGGAAGGAAAGGAAACCTTTGGAAACAGGGCAATCTCTCCAATGCTGGTCCTTCTCAAATCAGAAATGTAAATGTGAGGAAGTACCTGTTTTTTAAAAAGTCTCGTATAAATTTTATTTTCTGAGTTGAAATAATTTAAAATGTCTTTAAAAATGTGTTACATGAGTAGTGGGTTCTTTTTAATTAACATAGATCAGATCCAAAAGAGAATTATAGTGTCCCGTGATGTCATAAAGCAGTATAGCTGTTTGTTAGCTCCTATGAGATACTTTGGGATGTCACCATTTTCATAACTGAAGGACAAATAAGCAACTAATGTTAAAATGATCAATAAATCACTACTTACCATCAATGGAAGTTAACCTTAATATACCTAAAAGTGTATCTTTGATTTAAATTTCAATCAAAATTATTTTATGTAAGGAAATTTGAAAAGAGTTGTGTAGAGTATTTGTTTTAAGAGTTTCAAATATTTTAAATCATACACTTATAATCATGTAGGTTGATTATTCAGACCTCCAGGAGTATACATTTAGTATAATTTTTCCATAACATAATTTTATGTTTTAGATTCAAAGGTTTTTATTCGCTGACCTACTGCATAATATGGGCTGAACCGATTTCTTAGTTAAAAAGGATTTTAGCCCACCTATTAATAACCAGGGCCCTAATGAGGCATCACATTCTGAAATAAACACTACATTCCTATTATATTACAAATTAATATTTGTTCTCAGAAGTACTCCCAAAAAATTCTTACCAGACATAAACTGTGTAATAGAGGATAATTCCATTTGGCTCCAAGGGTGGTTGCCATGACAACATCACAGTGACACCAGACAACTGTTTCACAGAGAAGTTCTGAGGAGGAGAATCAGGAGCTAGAAATTTGTGACAAAGAATGACACATTTCATTAAATATTTATGGAAAATGTAAATTGAAAGCATATAGGGCTTTTTTCTGATAAACTCTATGGTAAATGAATCAGGTTCAGGGCTTCTCTCCACAGATGGGAGGGCCTGATTGTTTACGTTCACACAAAACGATGAAAGAAGATTTTCATGGTGCTCTTGGAACATCTGCTCCTGTGATTCAATGGAAAAGAGTATTTCGTGAGAAAATACAACTCGGGTCTGTCACAGTGACTCATTGACTGTTCAAGAACATCTTAGCAAATTATCATCCTCTAATAAAAGCCAATGTTTTATTGGGGTGAATAAAGGTATTGGACAGTAAAGCTCTCTACAGACAGTGAAGAGTTGAGAGGAAAAGGTGTCACATATTCAAAAAACAATAAGAATAAGATTGTGAAGGAAGTTAGAATGACTGACCACCCCCAGACCAATGGCATTCCTCAATCTTAGACATGCCAGAAATGCTATGTAAGATCAAAATCTAATCAATGAATTTTTATAATTGAATGGGTCCCATAGAAAACACCAGTGCAGCAGTATAGCGCGTAAATAAGAAAATGGTTAGCATCACTCTCAATTTTCTTGTAGCAGAGAATGGCTTATTTTATGAAATGAGTTAATGAAGTGGTGGCAGCTCTAGTTGGTATTTCTGTTTTGCCGTTTGCAATGGCACTACCCTGGAAAATGCTGCTGACTACTGATTATCACAGGAGTCTGAATATCATTTAGAGATTTGGATTTCCTGTGCTATAAATCATTTCTGAGAGAGAACATTTTCTCACTTATCAAAGCAAACCTATAAATACACTCTTAGCAACTTTATAAGGTATGATTTGTGTTTACTTTTAGGAAGAAGGATGCCAATCAGAAACTGGAAGTAATTTAGATACAAACATCCAAAACTCCACATTTTATTTTATAATAAACTTTAATATTCTTTGAATACTAAAATATATACATATATAAGACCAAAGTGTTCATATATCATATGGAATATATAATAAATATTATATTCCAATTGATATATATTAATACTTTGGGCATTTTTTATTATCAAATACAATCCAGAGAAACTAAACTTTAGTCCAGCAAGAGTGGCCAGCAGGTAAAGTCACTAGCTTCCAAGCTTAATGTCCTGAGTTTAATCCCCAGAACCTACATTCCCTAGAGTTTACCTCTGACTTTCAATGAGCACAACACATACAGATGTGAACACACACACACACAACATAGTAAAAACAGGAAATAGTTGAATTTTAAAAACTAAATTCTTTTATAACATAGTCAATTCAGCCTCTCAGAGCAGCAGAACACACGAAGAGTCTTCCTCTGGCATGATCTCACCTCACCCCCTCCCTCTTCACCTAGCTTCCCTCAGGTCCCAGCTTAGACATAACTCTCTGCTCTATTTTCCCCAATGTCTTGGAGTAACATAATTGCCTCTTTATTCCTAGTGAATAATTTTCGGAAGCACTTCGACCAGTGACTAAAGTTATACAAATTACTTGTTTACACACTTTTAGCCCATAGGACACTTCTACACTGAAAGCTCTCTGAGCCAAGGGTTCTAACTCTGCAAAGTCGACTTCCCCGGGCCATTCTTCATTTGCTAAAAATTTTCAGGAAAGGCAGAAGAGATTTCTTGTTCTCTCCATTCCTCGGTGAATATACAATGGGGCCAAGAATTCAGATGAACACTTGTCTTGACAACCTATTTTTTAATGACCTAAGTGAACCAACATTATAATAAGAATTCCTTTTTCATAGAAAGCCAATTGCTGGGCTGGAGAGATGGCTCAGCAATTAAGAGCACTAGCTGGGCTACTAGAAGTAGAGCCATTCCCAGCAACCACAGTGGCTCAGAGCCATCTATAGCAAGATCTGATGTCCTCTTCTGGCATAAAGGCTTACATGCAGATGGAGTACTCATATTCATGAAATAAAAAATCTTTTTTTCAAAAGCCAATTGTTTCAAAGTATATAATATATAACCCATAAACTCCAAATACCATTCCAAAGCATATCCCTCAGAGTGATTTTCTAGTACAATATATGCCTGTGGTTTGCTGAGGGACCAATAAATGATCTCTGCAGTAAGGTTGATTTTACCTAGGTTCAGAAAATGCATGAGCAAATGGCACCAACCTAACCACAAAACCATTGGTCTACAATCTGCCATTCCTAAAAGATATGCTGAAGCAGTGGTGGCACAGAACTTATGAAAGTGTCCAACCAATGTCTAGTTTAACTTGAGGCCCATGCCATGAGAGGGAACCCATGTCCTACACTGCTTAAATGTCCAGTAACTAGAGACTGGATAGCCCAAAGGCCTAGGGTAGAACCAAACATGACTGGTCAAAAATATCAATAAAATGATTCTTAATGATATTCTGCTATATTTATCATCTGACAGGCTTCTTCCTTCTGCAGATGGAAGCGGGTGCAGGGACCCGCAGTCAGACATTCTGCAGAAAGAGAGAGTCTAAATTGGAGGTCTCCATCTGGCCCCTCCCCTTGGGGATCAGGGAACTTCACAGAAGGGGGCATTGTAGGAGTCAGAAGGGATGGAGAACAGCAGAAGAACATGGCCCACTGATCAACTAAGCAGGGCTCACATGGGCTCACAGAGACTTTGGTGGCAAGCACAGGGCCTGCATGGGCCTGAACAGGTCCTCCAGGTATATGCTATAGCTGTTAGCTTGGTGTTTTTGTGGGACTCCTAACAGTGGAAATGGGTGTCTCTGACTGTGTTGCCTGCTCTTGAGATTCTTTTCCACCTATTGGGTTACCTTATCCTGCCTCAGTATGAGGGGGTTTTGCCTTGTCTTATTGTGCCTTGTTTGGTTGTGTTTTGGTTGTTGTCTCTTGGAGGCCTACTCTTTTCTGAAGGGAAATGGGAGAGGCGTTGACCTCGGGGAGAGGGAAAGTGTGGGGGCAGAGTTAGAGGAGTAGAGGGAGGGAAAACTGTGGTCAGGAGGTATTGTATGAGAGAAGAATCTATTTTCATTTAAAAAAGAGTATTAATATTCATTGGTAGCATATTGGCTGATACCTAGGGAAATCTAAAACAACAGCCTGAATATATTAATAAGCTAATCCTAATACTTTAAGACTTTGAAAGTTACATAAATTCTACTGCAAAATGTCTATAAATATCATTAAAAATGTTGAGCACTGTTTGGTTAAAATATTCACATTATTCAGTTTAGAACCTGTGCCTTAAAACCTCCCATAAAACTATTACTTATATTTACATAGTATAGTTGGCTTCAAAGGCAAAAATAAGCATGTTTGTATCTGATTTTTTCTCAATATAAATCTAACTTTCATAGTTGCTCTTATACCACAACACTGAAGCTTGTCTATAGGGCCAGTGCTGTGCAGAGCTTAGGTGAAAGGGAATTTTACACTAGGTTTTATTCTGTCTAATCTCCGGTCTATGGTCATGTTACCCCAATCTCAACTCTACAGGTTCTGTGGAATGTTCACGACCAAAGCCAATGTATGTACAGTCTTACCATCTTCCTCTGTCAGTATGCTTACTGGCCTACTCCGAACTCCTTCGCCTTTGAGTGTACTCGCAGACACCTCGATCACATAGTGGGTGTATTTCTTCAGTCCTAAGTATAAACAAAACAGATACGCTGGCACAGAGAGTAATATATCCTTGATGTGCAGTAGGTAAACAACGAAATGACTCTCGACTGGGCGCTCTTCCAAAAGTGAAAGCCCAATAAACGAGGACTGATTAGCAGGCTTGAAGTACCAAAATAGGGCTGTGGAGATGGCTCAGTGGGTAGAGCAGTAGCTGTGCAATCCTGCGGACCTTAGCTCAGATCTCCAGAATCCATGTAAAGCCAGGTGCAGAACTGTGTAACTGGAACCCCCATGTTCCCACAGTGACATGGGAGGTACGCATGGGAGAATGCACAGAAGCTCACAGGCTGTCTAACCTGGCACAGTCTGGCCAGAGGTGAATGACAAAGAGATCCTACCCCAAATGAGGAGGAAGATGAGCACAAACACACAGGACAGTCTTCTAACCTCCACGTGTGTGCAGTCACACACACACACACACACACACCCCATGCCCCCCAATCCTTTTTATTAATGAACACAAGATATAGGACACTGTAGAAAATACCAAACCGAGAGTATTTTCACAAATGACTATCGTAAATTCCCACATTGTTTTGCCAAAAAAAGAATTTTTATTTCTAGTGTATAAATCATCACAATTAAGCTATTTTAACATATTAGGTTAATATTTTCTGGCCATGCTGTCAATATAAAGGTAAATATAAAACAGAAGAGTTGTGTTTTACCTCTAATGTTCTGAGTCAGGGAGGTCGTATTTATAGTTCTTGCCTCGTTGCCATTACTTCTCCGAAGGTAAATTGTGTACTTTTGAATAATGCCATTCGGACTGCTTGGAGGAAGGAAGGATAGCTCAATCTCTCGCGAGGAAATGTTTTTGTACGTAATATTTTCTGGTGCACTATCAGGCACTGGTAGGGAGAAATCAAAGATGAATTTTATAAAAACAAACACATCCTAAAACTTCCCGACTATAAGTTTCACACAATTGCAAGAAGATATTTAAATGCACACATTAGACCCAGAGTGACAGACAGTGCTGTGCCTCTTAAACAGAGTGAGGTGTACAGGAACCATAGCAACTAGTAGCTATAGAGGGCCAAAAGTCATCTCAAAGGAAAGTACACTCTATGATTCTGGAGTTTCTAATGGATATTTTTATTTTCAAACCATGAATACACTACTGAATCTCAAGATAACTTGAGTCATTTTAACATGAGGGAGAAAATTTCAAGATCCTCTATGTGTGCAAATACATATGAGGTGAAAGCAGAAAATTGAGTTCCTGCTGAAACATCAATGGAGAAAACCTATATTTTAAATTAAAACCCATGTTCTCGTTCAGTTTGCCACTCAGTGGGTCACTTCTTGGTGGTGGTGGGGACAACAACCTCATATTTTAAAAGGGAATTGATTCAAGTATGCCGTTCTAATACTTAATAGTAAATTGACGGTAAGGAATTTTTTGTTAAAAGACTTTGGACTGTATAAGCTAAACACTGATGCCAGAAGGAGAAGCAAAAACAGTTTTTAAATGATTTTGGCTTTCACCCACAATACCATTTCAAAAGATCAATAAGCTAATTTGTCCCAAAACAGAATCAATGAAAAAGCAAGAAACTGTCTTGATCTTGATTGTTTTCCAGTTCCGGAGAGCATGCCTAAACTGGCCATTTTCTGTAATCAGATTGGTGACTACCCTAATTGTCATCAGAGAGTCTGCATCCAGTAACTGATGGAAGCAGATGCAGTGATCCACAGCCAAGTCCTGGGCCAAGCTCCAGGACTCCTGGTGAAGTGAGGGATGCAGGGAGGTGGGGGAGTTGGTCAAGGTCATGACAGGGGAACCCACAGAGACAGCTGACCTGAGCTAATGGGAGCTCAAGGACTCTGGACTGACAGCTAGGGAGCCTACATGAGACTGACCTAGGCCCTCTGCATGTTGGTGACAGTTATATAGCTTGATCTGTTTGTGGGGCTGCTAGCAATGGCATCAGGACCTGTCCCTGAAGCTTGAGCTGACTTTTGTAAACCTATTCCCCATGCTAAGTTGCCTTGCCCAGCTTGGCCCTGCCTAAACTGAAAGTGCCATGTTTTATTGACTCCCATGGGAGGCCTATCTCCATTTCTGAACCAAAATGGAGGAGGAATGGATGGTGGGACTGGGTAGAGAGGGGAAGCAGGGGGAAGGGAATGGGAGGAGAGGAAGGAAGGGAAACTGTGGCCAGTATGTGTGTATGTGTGTATGTAAAAATAATTGAAAATTTTTAATTAATTAAATAAATAAATCCCCAAAAAAGAAAAGAAAAAGAATAAAAGAAATTGTCTTGGATCTGTGGCTGAGTAATATACCCTGAGAATAAAAGCATCTCCTAAGAATACAAGGTATTCCTAAATAAAAGACTGGTTTTCTATATTCGATGGTCCCATTGTGTAGAAAGTGGTTCTCCTATGTATGGTATTCTAATTCTGGCCATGGAGAAGACTGACAGCACCGAATGAATACTTTACCTACAATAACTAAAGCTCGGTGTGACATAAAAGCAGTCACCAAAAGCGGTTGGAGAACTGCAGCAGGAAGATGGCTAAGCAAGTCAGTGCTCTCCATACACGCCGCATAACTCACTCTGGAGCCCAGACCCCGTGTAAAGAATCCTTGTGTGGTGCTATACATCTGTGATCCCAGCACTCCTACAGTAGCACGGGAGGTGTAGAGAGGAAAACAGCATCCTGTGGGCAGCCAGCAGGTTGAGAAGGGACAACACAAACAGCGACAAAGGTCCCACTTCTCCAAGATAGAAGCAAAATCCAGCTCCTGACTGTTGTCTTCCAGCCCCACAAACTTGTTATGACATACATCTATCCATTCTCACATACATCCATGTATGCACACACACACACACACACACACACACACACACNTAGAATGATTGTAATGTGTTGGAACAACTGAAGGGTAAGGAACACCCCTGCATGAGGAGTTGGGACCCCCATCAAGGCAACTGCACAAGGACCATGGTACTGGAAATCCAGGGGCACACTGAGCTCATCCTAGGGCATCCCAGGCTTAAGGAAGCAGTGGCTCCTGTACTCAGGCGACTGGTGGACAGTGACAGAGAGGGAGAACCCAATCACCAATCCAAGTAGAGAGGACAGAAGAACTGTGGTCCTTCTTGCCATTCCTCTGAATGAAGAACTAGAAAGGATGCCTATTCTATTTCCTCTTGGGTGGATGGGAGGGGAGTGGTCTCGACATGGGTGCGGTAAGGAGGTAGGGATAGGCACATGAGGGATCCAGTTAGGGGAGGATGGAGGGAGAGAGTACTGGGAAAAACAACTGGAGTCAGAGGTATATCTTGAAAGATCTAGAAACCCAGTACAAAGGAAAATCTCAGGAATCTACAAGGTATATCCCAGCAAAGATTCCTAACAATAGGGGGCACTAAGACTGAACTGGCTATCTCCTGTAACCAGGCAAGACTTCCAGTGGAGGGATTGGACACCAGCCCAGCCACAAAGCCTTCAACCTACAATTTGTCCATCCTATAAGGTGTGCTGGAGTAAAGCTGGCACAGAAATTGTGAAATGGCCACCCAATGACAGGTCCTTCTTGAGACCCTCACAAGAGGGAGCTCACCCCTGATACTGCCTGGAGGGCCAGGACCCAGAGGCTATATAGCACAGAGACCTAGGTTAGAACCAAACAGGACTGGGAAAAGGGCAATAAAATGAGTCCTAGTGATATTCTGCTATGAGAAGCGCATTTTGTGTGTTTTATTTTTGTCTGTTTAATTTTAAGTGTTAGGGAAGAGGTAACAATTTAGTTTATTATAATTTCAAAAAATATTTGTGCCCATAGATATACATATCATATGTGTGTGCGTGTGTGTGCGTGCGCACATGCGTGCATGTATGTGTCTTCCTAAATAAATAAATAAATATAACCAGCTTAGTCTGCATATTGTGATGTGCATGTATATGAACTCATGGTAACCATCACTATATTCTAAACATTTATCCTTATATTCACAGGCAAGTGGTCTCCTTGGCCCTCATAAAAGAAACATCTTCTTGCCACAGATGGGTACATTTTGAAAGGAAGAGAGCAATGCTCACGGTTGCAACAATAGTAGGATAACAGTTCCCTCACATAGCAGTAACAATAATGACTGTTCAAGGGAGCAATTCACCAATGTAATTTAAGATTCCGAACATTATTGCATTTTATGGTCCTATTATGAGATTTTTTTCCCCTCTCCAAAGAAAGGAACTTAATCTTTTATTATTGGTATTCTAAATATATAGACAAAATTCCGACTTACAAGCATAGTAAAGTAATAAAATTCAGAAACCCCTGAAAGCATAGATACAATGTCCTTATTACAGTTAAGGCATTAGGAGAAAACTTGATGCAAGAATGCAAAGCATTAATAAAAATAATAATTTAATACATAGATATCAGTATCAATGTCTAGCAATATAAACCTATTTTCCCTTCCTAAGAACTCTAAATCTTTAGTTCCATCCCAAACATGTGCTGCAGTGACAGAAATCCTCAGCAGCCGTCTTACCTGCTTCTGTTACCCTCTGTAACTGAGTGAAAGTCTGGATCAACCGAGAACATGAGCCCAAGGGGTCTCAGAAACAGGGCTTGCTTTTCCTTCATAATCCCCGGAACACAAGGGCCTAAGACCTGGGAAGATATATTTATGTCTCCTCTCTTCTGGGTACAGACATTTTCTACTTCTTTCTTCCTGAAGAATCACAGATCCTTTATGATCCCATCCTATCAGGCATCACTTCATTCCTTAATCACATTCCTTAAATAGGCTGTACCATTTTTCTAAATAACTTCTCCAAAAATCTTAAGGACTTGTATAGCCCAGGAAATGAGCTTTTTCTCTGCCACCTTTCAAGAGATCAACATCCACACAAATGATATATGTAATCCCCTGAACTTTGCATCTCTTGATCTCTTTAACTCTGATAATATTTTCTTCCACTTCATCTTAAACCTGGCTTTTATAGCAACCCCTGAGGATTGGTGATTACCAATAATAGCCAATGTTCTTCCATTTGTCTATCTCATACCTTTACAGTCTACTGACTCTTGTAATCCCAATTCAAAAATTCTTTCCCTTTCATCAAGTTCCCATTGTCCATTGTCTTTGGTGGGCCCTTATTTCCCTATAGTGGGGCTAGTTCTCAGCAGCTACTATAATCACAATTCAGCTGTTGTAGGAGGCTGCTTGTTTGTTCCCAGCTGCCCAGAACCAAAGTAATCACTCAGAAACTGTATTAATTAAATCACTGCTTGGCCAATGACTTAAGCATATTGCTAGCTAGCTCTTACATCTAGAATTAACCCATTTCTATTATTTTCGATTTTACCACGAGGCTCATGGCCTACCGGCAAGATTCCAGCTACCAGCTTGCATCTTTCTAGTCTGGCAGCTCCATGATTCCACCTTCTTTCTTCCAGCATTCAGTTTAGTTTTCCCTGCCTAACTCTATTCTCTCCTATCACAGGCCAAGCCAGCTTCTTTATTAATTAACCAATAAAAGCAACACATATACAGAAGGACTTCCCACACCACTCTGCCATCTTCATCAACTCCAGTTTTTACCTTACTTTCTTGGCCAAGTCTCTATTGATGTGTAACCCAACTCTATCCCATATGAACATTCCCAGTGTAACTGCTGAAAATGGCTACATGAAATATCTCTCCACGTGGAACAGCCTTACTTGAATTTCTAATCTGAAATTACAGGGAGGTGTTTTTTTTATTACGGGTTGCCTATATTTCTTTTAGTTAGTTCAATCTTCTACTCTTTTATGTGCATTTTCGCTCTTCCTTATTTGCCCCAAAAGGCCAATAAACTTTCCCTTCCTTATTCTAACTTGATAAGTTTGTATCCCATTTCATTGATTAAAAAAATAATAAGACTTCTTCCTACCATAAATCTGTATAAACTGCCTACCCTCATTACTGCTTTCCAAGGCCTTCATTCTTCTGGATTAAATTCCCCTGGCTGTTCAGACCTCACACTTCAAATGACCTAGAAATGAATGCTAGCACGCACGTGTTGTAATACACATCAAGGTAAGAGTATAAAGTCAGCCTCCATAAAACCTTGTCCCCTTAAACATGGTTCCATTCTATCTTTCACTGAATATCTAAATTTCTTGAAATTCCACCCTCTCTTACCCATCATGCTCTCTAAATCATAACTCCAATCAGGCTTTTTCTCCATGAATTCTACTCCATTTAAGTCACTAATGCCAGCTATCTCTTACCACAGCATCCATCAAATGTATGTCTTCATCTCTCTTCATTCATTAAGAGCATTTGACCTTGTAAGTGGCTTCTAATTGCAAATAAGTGGCCATGGGTTTTTCCTCCCACTTCATGGGTGACAATTGCTTAGGTTTTCATTGATTCATCCTCAACCCCCCAATGTCACATAGCCCAAGGTATTCTATGCTCATTATCTTGTGTGGCTCATCCTTATGAGAAATCTTATCCTTGGATTTTGTGTAACAGATGTGCTGTGATCGATGCCTTCAAACTTACGAATTCTTTGAGATTTAATTGCCTTTTGACAACCACCTACCTAAGAAGAGAACCGAACTTTCTCTAAATGACTGCTTCCTTGAACTTCTCCCATCACTATAAATACCACTACCCTTCACACAGATACTCAGATGACACCGGCCCGGTAGTAGTACTTACTTTTCTATCTTCCCGTGTACAACACATTCAGCAGAGACATGCCAAAAGTGTGAACCAGATGATGTTCTTGTGCCATCATTCCCCACAGTTTCACCTTAGCAAGAATCACCAGACTTCCTACATTGGTACCCAGGAATCCGCTCCAGTTATTTCTGCCTGTCTCACAGCTTGAATGAGACAAGTATACAGTTCTTCAAACGCACAGCATTACTTCCTACTTCCAACATTTGGCAATTTCTCCATGTGGATGCTTTTTTGTCTTTATTTTTCCTCATTTAATCCCACACATAGAATTATAAATGTGTCTGGATAAATAAAACCTCCCTAGTAGGAACTGTTCTCTGTCTCCCATTTAAGTGAGCAGACTATCTGTTGTGGTCTTTCCTCAAGTTCTTCTTCCATTTCCAGGGAACTAAGCAGATCCTGGTGGAGCACCCTGCTTTTCTCCCTCCTGTGGAACTCTTTAGACTTTCTTCACCCCATTCCTAAGTGGCACTGCCCAAAACCTAGAAACACATTTTGCCTAGAATCATTAGTGGCCATACCAAGTAGTATTGCAGACAAATTCCCTACCAGGCAATGCACAGCCACCACACCTTCCTAAGAATGAGAAAGGGCAACAGAAACAATGGGAAAAAATCTACCCAACAAAGACAAAACCAGATATTAGAACCTAGAATTGCAATCTCCCCAAACCAGATGCTTAGAGGCCAGCATAAAAACACAATCAGTAACAATAAGGATATAATGCCAGCAACCCTACCTACCACAGTAGGCCCTGAGGATTGCAACATAGCTGAACCATGGCACAAAAACTTTAAAAGAGCCTTATGGATACAATATAGGTTCTTAAAGGGGAATTAAATAAATCCCTTAAAGACATCTATGAAAACACAAACAGTGGAAGGAAATAAATAACACAGCTCAAGAGCTGAAAATGGAAATAGAATTGAAAAAAACTGAGGGAAATCAAGAAATAAAAAGTTAGGAACTTGAACAGTAACCTGAGACAAACATCACAAACAGAATACAACAGATGGAAGAGAAAATCCCAGGCATTGAAAACCCGATAGGAAATTTGGATAACTTGGTCAAAGAAAATGTCAAATCTAAAAAACCTGCACAAAACATTCAGAACATTTGGTACAATAAGAGAAGACCAAATCTAAGAATAATAGAGGAAAGAGAGGAATCCCAGTTCAAAAGTAAAGAAAATGTTTTTTCATCAAAATCATAGAAGAAAATTTTACTAACCCAAAGAAGGAGCTACCTATCAAGGTAAAAGAAACAAACAGAACACCAAATGGACTGAACTAAAAAAGTAAGTCATACCATCATAGAACAATAAAAACACTAAACATACAGAAAAAAGAGAGAATGTTAAATGCTGGAACAGGGGGGAAAAACAAGTAACATGCAAAGTCAGATCAATAAGCATTACACCTGATTGTCAGTGTAGACTCTAAAGGCCAGAAGGCCTTGGACAGATGTTAGACTACAGAGTCCAAGAGACCACAAATGCCAGGCCAGACTATTATACCCAGCAAAAATTTCAATCACAATAGATGGAGAAAATAGGACATGCAAGGATTAAACCAAATTTAAGCAATATCTGTTTACAAATCCAGTCCTACAGAAGGTACTGGAAAAGAAACACTAACCTAAGGAGGTTAATCTCACCCAAAAAAACACAAAGAATAAATAACCCCAGACCAGCAAATCAAGAGAGGAGACACACACACACACATACCAAACAGAAACATAACAAGAATCAACAAGCATTACTAAATGATATTTCTTAATATCAATGGTCTCAAAGTGACCAATAAAAAGGCAGAATAACAGAATGGATATGAAAATAAGATCAATACTTCAACTGCATCAAAGAAACACAACTCAATATCAAGGATAGACAGTTCTTCTGGGTAAAAAGGTGGAAAAAGCTATTCCAAGCAACTACAACTAAGAATCAAGCTTTTGTGGCCATTTCAAAATTTGACAACATAGACTTCAGGGGCTGGAGAGAGGGCTCAGCAGTTAAGAGCATTGGCTGCTCTTCCAGAGGTCTTAAGTTCAAGTCCCAGCAGCCACATTGTGCCTTACAACCATCTGTAATGGGATCTGATACCTACACATGGCATCCAGGTATACATGCAGACATAGCACCATGTACATAAAAATAAAATAAAGCAAAACAAAATAAATGTAGACTTCAAACCAAAGCTAATCAGAAGAAATAGGGAAAGACACTACACACTCATCAAAGGAAAACTCCAGTATAACATGGCTATTCTTAAGATTGATGCACCTCTCAAGGGTGCCCAAGTTCATAAAAGAAACAGTACTACAGCTTACATCATATATTTATCCTTACATAATGATAGTGGGAGACTTCACCATCTTGCTCTCACTGATAGACAGGTCATACAGACACAAATTAAGCAGACATGCTGGAACTAACTGAAATTATAGACCAAAGGGACCCAATAGATATCTACAGAACATTTCACCTGAACACAACACAGTATAGCTTTTTTCTTAGCATCTCATGGATTTTCTCCAAATATTGACTACATATGCAGGCACAAAGCAATTCTCAACCAATACGAGAAAATTTAAATATTTCCTTACATATTATCAGACCATTACAGATTAAAGTTGGATATCAGCAACAACAGAAAAATGGCTTGCAAGCTCAAGGAAAATGAACAACTCATTACTCAATGAAAACTGAATCAAGAATGAAATTAAGATAGAAATTAAATACTTTTGAAATAAATAAAAATGAATTCATAGCACTTGCAAACTCATGGGACAGACACAGTGAAGGTGGGTCTAAGAGGCAAGTTCATAGTAATAAGTAAGTGCCTGTATAAAGAAAAAATAGAGAGATCTCATACTAGGAACTTAACAGCACACATGAAAGCTCTAGACTGAAAAGAGGACAAACACGAAAGGGGTAGATGGCAAGGAATAAGATCAGCACTAAAATCAATATAATAGAAACAATAGCAAAAAGAAAAAAAATCAATGAAACAAAGAGTTGGTTCTTTGAGAAAATCAGTGTGATTGACAAATCCTTATCCAAATTCACTAAAAGGAAGAGAAGGAATATTCAAATTAACAAAATTAGAAATGAAAAAGGGAATATAACAACAGACATCAGGGAAACCCAGAGACTCAAAAGATGATGCTTTAAAATCCCATACTTCACCAAATTGGAAAGCTTAAAAAAAAGAAAGAAGGAAAGAAAAAGAAAGAAAAGAAAAAGATAAATTTCTTAATACATACCACTTTACTAAAGTTAAATCAGTATTAGATAAACAATTTAAACAGACATACAACCCCTATTTAAATAGATGTGATAATTAAAGTCTCCCTACCCCAAACCTGGTATCACATGGTTTTAGCACAGAATTCTACCAGACTTTCAAAAGAGTTAATGCCAATACTCCTTAAATTATTCCACAAAACTGAAACAGAAGAAACCTTGTCCAATTTGTTTGGCAGGGCCATAGTCATCCTGATAGCCAAACCACATAAAAACCCAACAACAACAACAAAACTACTTATGGATTAATTTCCCTTACAAACACAAGTGAAAACATTCAACAAAATATTTGCAAATCAAATCCAAGTACACATGAAAAAGATCATCTACCATGATCAAGGAGGCTTCATCCCAGAGAGGCAGGGACAGTTCAATGTATAAATCTGTAAATATAATCCAAACTATTAAAAAAAACTGAAATAATAAAGAACATGATCATCTCACTAGAAGCAGAAAAGGCCTTTGACAAAATAAACACCCCTTCATGATTAAAGTCCTAGAGACATTAGGGATACAAGGGACATACCAAAACATGATAAAAGCAGTTTACAGAAAGTCCATAGCCAACATTAACTTAAATAGAGAGAAACTCAAAACAATTCCACTAAAATCAGGAATAAAACAAGGTTGTCTACTCTCTCCATACCAATTCAATACAGTAGTTGTAGTCTTAGTTAAAGCAATAAGACAAACTGAAGGAGACCAAGAGGATACAAGCAAGGAAGGAAGAAATCAAAACTCTAATCTTTGAAGATGCTATGATAGTATGCATAAGTAACCCTAAAAATTCCGCTAATGAATTTTCAGCAACTAATGGATGCAGGGGGAGGAAAAATTAACCTTCCTCAAGCATGACTCCCTGAATTGATTATCCAACGTCAAGTGCTCATTCCTGAAATCATCTTCATACAAGCAACACTAAATAGACTCAGCTGGCTATATTTATAGACATTTGTGTGTGATTGTGTATATGTGTGTTTGCACATATGCATGTGTGTAAAACAATAACAATATAAGGAAAATAATCTATTAATCTGAGAAAAGTAATGGGTTGGTGTATGGTTGGAGTAGGAAGGAGGGGAAATAGAATAGTTTTCAAGTAGTAAAAAGAAGGGGGAAATGATGTAATCGTGTATTTTTTTCTTCTAACTACATTTCTCTCTTCCCCTTTTTCCCTCCTAGCCCTACTATATATCCCTCCACTCTTCTTCAAATCCATTGCCTCTTGTGTCACTAATGCCTGTATGATTAATATATGGATATATAATATAATCACATGAATATATAATAATAGTGTGCACATATATACATATATGTATTTCACACATATATTATATATATTATATATTCCTAACCCATTACATTTAATGCTCTCTGTGTGTATATTTTCAGGACTGACCATTTTGCACTGGACAACAAATCAGTAGGGTCCTTCCTACAGAAGACTACCACCTTAACAACTCTCAGCTTTCCTTGGTTTCCTGTAGTTCTTTAGGTAGGGTTGAGGCCTCATGGGCTTTCTCTACCCAGATTGGAACTGGGCAGTCATGTTGGTAAGACTTTATGGCTGTAATTTCTGGTATTACCAGGAGATACAATCTCATAGTAAACGTCCTGATCCTCTGACTCTGACAATATTTCTTCCTCATCAACAGTGTCCCCTGTGCCTTAGGTGTGGGAGTTTTTATGTATGTATCATTGGAACTAGACCCAGAAGGCACCATGCAAAGTCCAGAAGCAACCAACAGTCCTACCCAACTATGATGCCTATGAAGCATATCAACACCCATCATGGCACAATACCCTTACCGATGCAATAGTGGCACAAATACCTTGGTGGTAACCAACAACACACTAAATGCACTTAAGACCCACTCAACAGGAGGGATACCATGCCTGGTATATATTCCCTACCAACAATCTATAAACGTTTGTCCATAGGCCCACAGATAAGTGTACCCTTGACCTCTCATCAAGGAAAGTTCTCTTTGAAGCAGATTGAGATAACTACAGAAAGCCACCACCAATCAATATGCAAATTTGCAGAGCCTTGTCCCAATGTAATTATATTTTAACTAAAGATATTACTTTTTTAAAAATGTAATATCTTTAGTTAAAATATAATTACATCATTTCCCCTTCCATTTTAAAAACTGAAAAAGTCCTCTAATTATAAGGAGGAGAAAAGCTATTTAGAATGCTATGGAAATAAGACTTCAATGTAGTATAACTTGTGACTTTGAAAGAAATTTTGCAAAGGTGTCCCTCTGGCACCACTTGCCTACCATCAGCAATCAGGACAAAAATATATCCCTGAGCTCAGCATGACAACCGTTATATTTTATTCATCTATCCTTAGGAGATAGCCAGAGCTGAGTCTCTGGGCAGAGCAATGACTCGCTGATTTTAGAGAGTGAAGAGACACTGAGAATTTTCTCAGCTAGCACTCAGAGTACTCCCAATGGTAGCAATTGCACCATGATGCTTAACTGTTGGGATAGACTGATTCTATTAAAGATCTAAAAACAAGAGCCATAATTTGATTCCTGATTACAGCAAAAGATGTTATTACAAAGATATTGTAAGACAGTATGCTTGGCATATAAAACTGTGAAGTACATTGACAAACTTAAAGATGTTATTAATACATTAATGCAAGTACATTGACAAACTTAAATAATAATGTTATTAATACATTAATGATGGAGGAGGGTCATCTGTCTATGTGTTACTTTCATTGGTTAAT